>CAUYQU010035154.1:0-28572 GCA_963574635.1 Cheracebus regulus
TACTGAAAAGAATTGTTAGTGCATTCTCCATTATGCCACACAATACTCCTTATCTAATCATCACCATTCAATTTTTTGCTAAGAGGATTCTTTGTTTCTTTAAGCAAGAAGAATTCTATCAAAGTATAGAATGTCTTAGGGGACAAACTACAAAAAGGAAAGAGAAAGAAAGAAAGGAAGAAAGAAAGAAAGAAAGAAAGAAAGAAAGAAAGAAAGAAAGAAAGAAAGAAGAAAGAAAGAAGAAAGAAAGAAGAAAGAGAAAGAAAGAAAGAAAAGAAAGAGAAAAAAAAGAAAAGAAAAAGAAAAAAGAAAGGAAGAAAGAAGAAAGAAAGAAAGGAAGAAAGAAAGGCTGCTGCTTCATGTAATTGCAGGCTCAAGTATTATTGCTAATATTATAGTTGTTGTTTTCTGGGTTCTGGCTCTTATTTAAAATAAGAACAAATTCTGTACAGCACAGGAAGCAATCAGCAAAGTGAAACGACCACCTGTAGAATAGAAAAAATATATTTGCAAACTATCCATCTGACAAGGGGTTAATAACCACAGTATATCTGGGTAAACTAAAAGATATTTTTGTCACTGCTAGTAAGAAATGGGGCACACACACATCTGTAAGTATTATTATTATTAATGTTGATTAAAAATGTAGAGACTAGACTAAAGGTGATTAATTTTTAGGCCTTTACTACATTTTATAGGCATAACATTGTTTTTTCTCCATTAGCTCTTGTTTCTATACCTTTAATATTACTTAGTAATTGCTGTTTAGTTTCCTAAGAATATACACTGCATATATATTACAAACATATGAAATAAAATATACATATTTAACAACAAAATAATCTGTACTCTGCAGAAAACATGAGAAAACACCAGAAAGGGTAGATTTTCTAAAATCAATATGCTATTCAGCTAAAGATTTTCACTGTTAAAACATGTTGCATGATGATAGATTGGACAGGGAAAATGTGGCACATATACACCATGGAATACTATACAGCCATAAAAAACAATGAGTTCATGTCCTTGATAGGGACATGGATGAACCTAGAAACCATCATTCTCAGCAAACTGACACAAGAACAGAAAAACATTGCATGTTCTCACTCACAGGCAGGTGTTGAGCAATGAGCACACATGGACACAGGGAGGGGAGCATCACACACTAAGGTCTGTAGTGGGGGAACTCGGGGAGGGACAGCAGAGGGTGGGGAGTTGGGGAGGGATAACATGGGGAGAAATGCCAGATACAAGTGACAGGGAGGAAGGCAGCAAACCACATTACCATGTATGTGCCTATGCAACAATCTTGCATATTCTTCACATGTACCCCAAAACCTAAAACACAATAAAATATATATATATATATATACATATATATAAACATGTTGCATATCTATACAGTTATTATGTGAATTTTTTCCTCAATCAATAATTCTAAGATCATATATTGAATAATCTATTTTCTTCAATATTTAAAGAGCCATTGTTTTCATAACCTAGTTCATTTTATATACATTTCCATTATTTAGATTTTTCATCCTATATTTATTCCTACATCAGCTACATATGATGCCATTATGCTTATTGAAAATTTAGAAGCTGATTTCATATTGAGCTATATAAGTTGTCTTTTCTCCTCCTATTTTAATGTTTTCTAGATTGGTGTCATTAGTTATTCTCACATATAAACTTCTCAATCATTTTATCAAGTTCAAAAATTCTGCCTTTTTCCTTTCTGTCTGATTGAACACATTCTTTTCTTGATTCTCTTCATCTAATAGACATAGATTATTATAATCATTTCTTCATCAACCTATGAAACTTAATTAGAGGCACCTATATAACATTTTTATAAGCCATAATAAAAAGTAAAATGCCATAGGTAAGAAGAACTGTAATAATATATTTGATTTACACAAATATATCCACAATATTATCACTTTAACATCTAGATAAGACAAAAATTATTATGATTTTTATGTGCTTTTATAGCAAGCATTCAAAATTTGGCTTGAATTTTATACTAATAGAACTTCCCAATAGGAAATAACCACATTTTAAGTACCTAATAATCACATGTGTGTAATGGTTACAGTATTGGGCAGCAAGGTTCTAGGCACTGATTATAATAAAACAAAATAAAAGAGCATGACACGTGTCTTATTTATCCTGTTTTATTTTGTTGTATTATAATTTTTATGCTATATAACAGAATACCACAGACTCAGTAATTTATAACGAGCAGAAATTTGTTTGGCTCTTGGTTCTGCAGGCTAGGAAGTGCAAAATCATGGCACTGGCATGCGATGAGTATCTTTGCATCACTTCATCAAGTGGTGAAAGGTCAAAGGTCAAGAAAGGGCAGGAGCTAGAGCAAAAGATTGAATTTGCAACCTCAGAGCTTTTATAATCAGCATTAATTAATTTATGAGGGTGGAACACTTGTGTTGCAAACAATTAGGCCCCACTACACAACACTGTTGAATCGGGGTTTAGTTTTTAACATTCACTTTTTCGAGGATGCACTCAAACCATAGCAATACAGAAATTAAATTCATATGAGGAAACTAAAATAAGATAACAGGGTGCATAGTAACTGGCAGTGTAGAGGCAGACAGTCCCAATCAAATAAAATCTAGTGCAATATGTTTGAGGAAAAAAAAGGACGTTTAGTGCTTTTGAGTGATAGGAGATAGGGGAGGAGTGGTCACTGTGGCTGTGGCTGAAATGTGCTAAATGAAATGGATCAATGAAGTGGGGAAAGGTAGTAAAAGCCAGTTCAGAAGGGCCTCCTCAGATTCTATTTTATTTGCCATGGACAGCCACAAGAGAGGCATAAGCAGGAAGATTACATGATACGCTCTGTGATTTAGAAAACAGAAAAACATGCCATGGCTGCTGAGGAATGAATGGACAGCAGTGTTGGGAGTGGGGAAGCGCAAGACAGTTGAGGGTAGAGCCAGAACAACTATTAATGGTATGTTTCAGTAGTCTCACAGCTAGAGATTGGAAAATTGTAAGCACTGGAATTGGTGAGAAATGACTGGATTTGGAATATAATTCAGTAATGGAACTTAGACAGCTTATGAATAGATTGGTTATAAGTCGTAAAGAGGAAAGATGACACTATGATGATGGTTAAGGTAAGAATGTATGTTTAGGCTATTTATTGTGGCAAAGAAACGGAGAGCAAATGTAGAGAGATAAATTAGTAGTCACATTTTGGACAGTTAAACAATTGCATGTCTTTTAGTTGGAGAGGCTATATTAAGATTATAAGTCAAGGGAGAATGCTAGATTATAATTTTTTTAGTTAGCATTTATGGGCAGATAAATGGCATTTAAAAATAAAGAAACCATCCGAGCACGGTGGCTTAAGCTTGTAATCCCAGCACTTTGGGAGGCTGAGGCGGGCGGATCATGAGGTCAAGAGATCGAGACCATCCTGGCCAACATGCTGAAACCCCGTCTCTACTAAAAATACAAAAAAATTAGCTAGGCGTGGTGGCATGCAGCTGTAGTCCCAGCTACTCGGGAGGCTGAGGCAGGAGAATTACTTGAACCTGGGAGGCAGAGGTTGCAGTGAGCCGAGGTTGCAGTGAGCCGAGTTTGCGCCACCGCACTCCAGCCTGGCACCTGGTGACAGAGTGAGACTCTGTCTCAAAAACAAAAAAAAAAAAGGAAACCAAAGTGATTATTTATGATGAAGAAAGTGTGTTAGACAAGACAGTGTTTCAGAACCAAGCCATGTGGTAATCTGACATTTAGAGGCCAGGCAATGGAGAAAGAAAAAATCAAGGACAGTGACAAAGAACAGCAAGTGAGGGAGAAGAAAAATAAGCTGAAGGAAATATCACAAAAGTCTAGACATTTCTGTATTTCAGGGGTAAGGAGTGGTAAACACAACTGCTGAGTAGTTAAGAACACTAAACGTAAACATGATCATTGATTTGGACAAGATGAAGGTTATTGGTGACCTTTACTAATTCAGAATAGTGTGCTGAAAAGTTGATGAAAAGTGCGGAAGTAAAAAGAGTGAGTATAGACAATCGAATTTTGTCGCTATGATTCATATAATGGAGAGAAGATAATTTGAGCTGGGGATTAGTGGAGGATTAAGCAAAGTGTTCAATTTGTTCATTAATGTATTTCTTTAAAATAAGTGCTATCAAGACATGCTTATGAACTGTGATTGGTAGAATTGAATAAATTAACCATGTAGAAGAGAAATGGGATCATTGAAGAAGTGAAGTCCTTTAGGCTACAACAGCATATGGAAACCAGGCCTTATATAGAAACAGGAGCACTTCATTATCACAAGAAGGCAGCAGACTGCAAGCAGGTAGGTGAAATTGTCATTAAGTTAATTAATTTATGTGGTCTTGTATGCATTTCTGTAGGAATTATGTAACCCACTGATACTAAATGGGAAAGAAATATTTTGAAGATTTAGTGGGTGATAAAATGTGTAGTCATTCTTCAGAATGGGAAAGGGCATTTCCTAAAGGAGTGGCATGATTATCAAGCAGTATTGCTGTGAAATTAGCAAGCATGACTCTATAATTTTTCTCCAGTACTCTTCAGCTGATGTGAATCAATTGTGAATCAACAGATGGCTCAGTATAAACAGTATTGGGCTTTCATCAATTGAGTAAAAGGGAAAAAGAGGGGCATGAGAGTCTGAGAAGTTTGTTAAGGCACTAAAGATACTCTTCATTGCATTTCTTCCTTAACCTTGATGTTTTCCTCTTCTGCCCATGAGGTGTCAGCTAGAAGATCACTGGCTGCGTAATTTTGCAGCCAGTAGACCGTAAGATGATGAATCTTTACTGAACACCTTGCTCTGCCATGAGTCCCTGCAATGTATAAATGTGCCTCCTGAAATTCATATGTCGAAGCCCTAGCACCCAGTGTAGATGTATTTGGAGATAAGAACTCTACAGAAGTAGTTAAGGTTAAATGAGGCCTTATGGGAAGGCCCCTGATATAATAGAATTAGTGTCTCTACGAGAAAAGACACCACAGAGCTTCCTTTCTCTACCCCTGTGCACACACTGAGGAAAGTCCATGCAAAAATGTAACAAGGAGGTATATGTCCATAAGCCAAGAAAAGAACCTTTGCCAGAAATGAATTGACCAGCACCTTGATAATGAAGTTCCAGCCTCCAAAACTGTGAGAAAATTAATTTATGTTGTTTAAGACACTCAGTCCGCAGTATTTTGTTATTGCAGCCTGAGGTGACAAACAGTCCCATTTTCTCTTCTCTCCCAGAAGGGTCAAAAGGGTATTTGAAATGATACCATAACTTAGAGGAGGAGACCTAAATTGGCAAAACTTTACAGCATTTCTTTTATTTATTTTTCACTAAATCTGTTTAAAAAGAGGAAATGGAGCAAAGTTTAAAAACTTTTGATAAAGTGTTTATACCCTGCAGAAGGTAGTATCTCCATTTAACAGGTGAGAAAAAAGGGTCTTAGGAAGATTATAGTATTTGACTAAAGTTATGTATTAACAACAAAAAAAGGAGATGAAATACTGTGTTAGGGATCTGAGAAATCTTTAAACATAACAGGACTAAAGCTTATGCTAACTAGCAATACTAAGATTTTACAGGTAAAATATAAAGACAGTTGCAAAGATTTTAATTTCAGCAAGCCTCTTGGCAATTCTGTGGGTTAATGAGTAAAACAGAGGGCCAAGGTGAACACCATAACACCATATCACCATACCTAACACCAAGGTATTAGCAGGTTGGCATTGTGTAGCCAGCAACGTGTGGTTGCCAAAGAGGTATAATGGCATTATCCTAGCTCCTGGAAGGTAATCTCTGAACCCATTAATTTTCCAAGTGAGAGAATATTTTTTCTCATTCATGGTGAGCCCCTTGGACCACAGCAGATAATTGATGCTAAACAGGTGACTCAGTGTTTCCTGGAGCCACATCATAGCAGTCCAGTCCTCTGTACAGGAGTTTCTGGATATTGAGTTCAAGTAAATAAACAATAAATAAATGGATCATGGAAAGCTAATAAACTCTTAATAAAACTTGAGACTCTGAAGCTCAGGTGAGCTTCACAGGTTCATAATATCTTATGCATATCATCTCAGGTCAATCGCTGGAGGGTAATACATCTTCAGAATGATGGAAGCTTTGCTTTGGGAACCCTTCCAGACTGTACCCTTTGTGTTCCTTCCCTTGACTGATTTTTAATGTATCCTTTCTCTGTAACAAGTGTAGCCACTAGTATAATAGGTTTAGTGAGTTCTTTCTTTCAGAATTAATGAATTTTTGATGAATTCACTAGTCTTTGTAATGAATTATTGAACCTGAAAACGGCTTGGGCAAACTCCTGAACTTACAGCTGGTGTCATAGTATAGGGTGGTCTTATGTGGACCCTTTCCTCTGACTTTACAGTTACAACTCAACTTCTTGAAGTTAGAGTCAGACGTCATGAAAGTACTTGGCCGTCTGGAGGTCTGTGCCAATAACTTCACAGTTTGACCAGTTCTCACTAGACTTAAGAAAGCTTGAGTTAGATGTCAGGAAAAAATAAAATGTTAGTTCAATTTAGATTACACTTTTATATGTAGAAAGCAATACTAAAGAATTAATATATGCAATTCTTGAGTTCAAGACAGAGATCAAAAAGACATGTATTTGGTTTTCTACAACGCATAAGTTATATTTACAAACTTGTGGGAATGGCACCCTTCAAGACTAAGTTATGAAAGAACAGTTTTCTAACTACTTTCAGTGGTTTATTCTGTCATGTGGGAAGTAAACCAGTGTTTTATTACAAAAAAATGGAGCATAGCCATATAAATTTTAGAAATTAAAATAGTACTTCATCTTTTAGAGATTCATAATGAATGCTAGCAGATTATATACTCTGAGAAGTTATTCCCTAATGTTTAACTTTGTTTTATTGCTTAAAAATATAACTTTGGAAATGTAGTTATTAAATGTTGTATTATTTTGCTAAGGCTATCATAACAAATTAATTTCCTCACAGTTCTGGGGGCTAGAAGCCCGAGATCAAGGTATTAGCAGGTTGGCTTTTTCTAAGGACCTTTCTCCTTGGCTTGTAAATGGTCATCTTCTTGTTTCTTCACAAGTAACGTGTTGAGAGATTTGGGGTAAAGGGTGTAGAGACCACATACTTTCAATGCATGTACCCTTTTTCTTCTCTATTATTACTACAAATAAGGATTAGTTATTATATTTATCTGGAAATACTAAAAACAGTTGCTTTGGTGATAATAACAGCAATAAAAAACTCTCAATTACAATTTTTTATCCAAAAGACATGGTATTACACACGAAGGTACAGTGGCATTCATTTAAATTCTGGACTCCAAACCCGTGATTAACTGTGTCATGGTGGTTTCCTTCTCTTTAGTTACCGTGCTCGTCTGTTGTCCAGAGCACTACTAGAACTGACACCAATGCACTCTTCAGCAGTGCAGTTTCCTTTAAACAATGTGTCCCGCAAACTTTGCAGGGAAGTTTGAAACATAGTTATTACACTTACATAATGTTCTTCATAATACCAACCTTAACTCCCCTACAAATTTTTTATTTCTTCAGAATAATTATCTCCTATGCAAGACTGTAAGGTCTTGAGAATGTGATTTGAGACTTATGTATATTTACATTCATTACTATAATAAATATTCACTGTTAAGTATACAAATACAAAATATTGGCAGTTGAACATTTCTGTCAAGTCATCCATGCCTTGTTGTAAGGACCGACTCATAATAGCCCATGTAAGGAATATCAGAAAGTCATGATGAAATAATTTTAGGTTTCTGATTTTAAAAATATAAGTTTGATGTAAAGGTTAAGGAAAATTCCTACCTTGTCCGATTAATATAATTAGATAGCAAAGGAGCATGACTGTGATGGAAATAGTTGGAAAAAAAAATGAATGTATCATATATATTCAGAAAAATAGATAATTTTATGTTATGTTTTCAACTCATATAAAATATATAAATAAAACTTCCTGATCTACAGCGTGGAGCTGCAAGTCAAATGAGAATAATTTATTATTAGTTAACTAGGGAATCATTGAAAGTTGACACACAGGTGAATTTTAAGAACAGTTACAGTGTTAATTAAAACTAATGAGGACTTACTTTATTTAAAGGTGATGTTTGAAGTAAGAGTAATCCAAATCAGGAACAAATGAATGATTCATCAAGTCTATTAATAGAACTGATGGATCTATTAATAGACTTGATGAATCATTCATTTGTTCATTCAAAATTATTTAATGAGAGAATTCTAGGAAATGGAGACTGAAGATACAGCAGGAAGCAAAAAAGATGGGACTCTTACCCTTATATAATTTATATTTAATTGGGTCTTACAGATGAATTAAGAAGACAATTAAAAATGTAATTGTTGGGAAGGCAAAAAATGAATGGATTATATAAATATTTATTTGGTGAAAGATATTCTAGACAAAGTAGTCAGAAAGAGCATTCTGAGAAAGTGACATTCACCTGACCTCAAAAAGCAAAGTAGTGAGCCTCATAATGATTTTGAAGAAGGAAATTTATTGAAGTATTATGTAAACACTATCTCCATATAACTGTGAATCAGATGTTTACCATGTGGAAAAGGAAAATTGTCTCTATCAAAAATGATCAACTTATGCAGTTCAACAACAAGACAAAAACAACACACACACACACACACACACACACACACACACACACACACACACATCTCATCATAAAATACTCAGCATTTATTTATCTCAGAATTCTGTGAATTCTGGGCCAATGGATCCAGGCTGGACTTGGTTCAGAGGTAGGCTGTGCTCCACCTATCTCTCTTCCTTGTGGGACCAGCAGGAGAAGCTAAGCATGTTTTTATGATGATCACGACAGAAAAGCAAATGAGTAAACAAACATTCACAGACACCCTGCAAATTTATACCTTGTTGTGTCTGAAGACGTCCTGTTATCCCAAGTCACTCATGTTGTGAAGCCCAATGTCCAGGACTGAGTATACTCCTCCCATGGGGATGAAGGGAGGGCATGAATAGTTCTGAGAATAAAAATAAAAGTTTGAGCATCCTTTGGTACTTACAGGTAGTCCGTATATACCTTTTTATTCTACCGTCACCTCTTCTGTTTTTCTTTTTTTTTTTTCCTATCTATGTAAATGCACATAAGTTGTATCCACAAGAGAAGCAGGGGCCACCACGTGAAGCCATAGCCACCACAGGAGATTGGGCACAAATAGATCAGCTCTTATTCTCAGTCCTAAACAGACTGCAAGAACATAGAATTTTTCTTTACCAGTGTAATAATTGGTCCAAAATTATATGTTCTAAAAACCTCTGGTTTTTAATTTGTAACATGCTTTAAATTTACACCGAGGAACTCCCTGACTACTTATTCTGGCTTAGTTATTATTTCTTTATTTAGTAACAAGAAACAGTTATTCACCAAGTATTCTAAAGTATCATTGGATTTGAACAGAAAAAATATATAATTTTATGTTATATTTTCAACTCATGTAAATTCTGTAATTGGTGACATTTTTAACAGTTCATAACAGCTGAAATAAATCATTGCTAATAATGATATTTTTGTAATAAAGAGGCTAATGTGGGCATAAGTTGTGAAGTTCCATGCTCAGTAAGTTTAGAACTTTAAAATCTAAGAGTTAATAGATGCTATAATAAGTTAGTGAAGATAAGGTACAACTCCAAATATTAAATGATTAATTAGTGTTCGGTTTTCTGAGGCGACAAAATCTCAATGGAGTTGTAAGCCAATATTACTCAACACCCAGAAATCAAGTTTAATATATGGAAAATAAAGTTATACTGCTAGATCATTTCTAAAATTGTTGTTAAGGTAATTTTTAGCTCTCAAGACTATTCCAGGTCTCATTGTAGGAATCCAGACTTGAAAAAAGTAGACAGTAGAAGTACCTATTCAAGCCACAAGAGGGTAGTCTTCCCACAGAAAAGTCATAATATGTTTTGTTTCCCTTAGGTCAGCATTTTATTATTAAAATTCAAATTTTAGAGACTGTCAATCGAAGGCAGAATTTATGACCGATAATTTTTATAGCCACAAGTATTTAAAACTGTTTTGTTATGGATTAACATAAAAAATAAGTGGAGATGAACCATGATATATTAGTAAGCAAAACATGCTATTTGAGTAGTTATGATTTTGTCTGGATAAATAAGATTTTTCAGGTGTAAGCAGTTTGCAAAGAATAGTGTATATGTGGAATGTGTGAAGAAAAACAGGATACTCTTGAACCATACGTAGATTCTTTTATTTTGTGTAACAGAATAGTCTCTCTTTAGAATAAACCTCCAAATTTTCTTATTTTTCTACTGATTATGTGAAAGGTTTTGCCTTTCACTCTGTTCAAGTGTTTGGCTAAAAATATTTAACAGGGTATGTGCTAATAAAAAATGTTTATTTATTATTTATTTTTTATTTTTTGAGACGGAGTCTCTCTCTGTCGCCCAGGCTGGCATGTAGCGGTGCAATCTCCTCTCACTGCCACCTCCGGCTCCTGGGTTCAAGGGATTCTCCTGCCTCAGCCACCTGACTAGCTGGCACTATAGGTGCTCGCCACCACGCCTGGCTAATTTTTGTATTTTTTTAGTTGGTAGGGGTCAGTCCATGTTGGCCAGGCTGGTCTCAAACTCCTGACCTCAGGTGATCCACCCACCTCGGCCTTCCAAAGTGCTGGGATTACAGGCACCTGAGTCACGGTTCCCGGACAAAAATGTTTATTCTTTTGTTGTCTAAAAATTTAGCAGTCCAGTGTATGAAAGATCTTTTCCAGTGTAAAAGAGGAGATAGGAATACTCATTCAAAATCTGTTACTAATTAAGCAAGCAATATGATTGACAGAAATCAATTCATTCTTACTCTCTCAGTTGTTTGAACTGTAAAACAAAGAATTTGAATAGGTAAACTTAGAGATGTTTCTTTGACTTTTTCCCCATTCTTTCTCCTAACATTGGTCTGTCCTCTTTACACTATGAAGAAAACCATAAACAATAAGAGTTAATTCATGCTGCATCTGATTCAGCTCTGTGCTAGCATTGCTTTGATGAAGGTACTGTTTCTTTGTGGAACAGATTCAAATGCCAACTGATTTCAAACCAATAGTGCTTAAAAGACCCTTTGCTTATCTTATTTTTTCACTGCTCCTTAAATTTCTCTTTCAAACCTTGAAAGTACATAGGAATCAGGACTTTAGATCAAAGGTAAAATGTGTGCTTCATAACTGCTTTCTTCATAGCTCAGAAACTAGCCAATGGATTGTATTTAGTAAAAAGTAAAAAGAGTAAGCAAATTTATGTTATAATCTATGATGCCAGTCTTTGCTCAAAGTCTACAGATAACACACTAAATAATGAATTTCTCTTTATGAAAAGTTGAGTAAGAGACTGCCCATGGGGCTATCTGGTAGTGACACTGAACATCCCTGTTTGCTGAGGGTCAAGGCAGCCATTTCCATGACTGTTCTTTTTATCAGCAGGTGTAATAACAACAAAAGACAATTCAGGAATGACCTTTCTCGCTCTAAGGAACATGATTCCTCAGTCAAGGATGTGCAAATAGCTGTGCTTCTTGACTGGAGCTTCAAAACAGTATCTCAAACTCAATTCTAATTAGCTATGAAAGAGCTATTTATCTGGCAATTATGTTGTTACACAGGTGTGTTGCTACTGGAAGAACCATTCCACCACTCAGCTCAACAATGTGCATATGTTCATCTTGTTTGACTTGGTTTATGATTATATGCCGTAGTGCTGCCAAATAAATTGTTTTCAAAATGTTAACTACCTTATGCAGAAGATTGGGTTTGCTATCATTTTCGTATATGACTTTGCTTCATTCATTAGATCATTTCTGTCCTTTAAATTTTCTCAAACCCAAAACTGAACAGAATTCTAATCCTTCACTCCCTGTCTGGTGAATCTGAGCATAAAAGTGGATAGAATGAACCATTCTTTACAAGATAAAAATGTAGCTTCTGCCCATTCCTCTTATTGCTTAAGGCTAAAGAGGCAGAGAAAATAAAGTTAACAGAAGGAATATAGGAATGTAACATATCAGGCAGGTGGCTAAAGCAATTCTACAACCCTCTGTGGATTCACAAACAAGAAATTGATGCTAATGACCAGAGATTTACATGACTCCGCCTCACTGACAATAGCATTGTTAGATGATGGAACTACTGCAATCACTTTCAGCTATTTTTCTTACCAACAGGCAAAAGACTATATAAAGCACACAGGCAGGGAACTAATATTTACTTAGTCCTAACTATATGCCAGATGCTCTCTCAGAGCCTCAAAACAAGCCTGAAAAGCTGATGTCATTATCTTCATTGTTCAAATGAGGACACAAGGACTTAGAGAAATTGAATAATTTGTCAGAGTTCACATATCTCATTAGTGCCAAGGCATGAATTTCAACCCAAGTATGCGTTATTCAAAGATATTTAAGGCAGTTTTTCAAGTATTCTAAGCTTCTTCTCAAAAATTAAGGAAAAAGAAGGCCTCCCTGATATACTTTTAACTTTTCCATGCCATATTTCTTGGCCTAGAAGTCTTCAGTGACATTTTTCTCTTGTTACTGAGGAGAATAGTAAATTCTTTGTCTGCAAAAACTGTTCCTAAATCACCTAAACTGTTTCAACGAGGCATCGTTTTCAATAGTATATTCTCCTTTTTTCTCTTGCCAGGGAGAATTAAAAAATGCTTCATGAATATTCAGAAAGAGTGATGTTCTGATAGCTACTATCAGTCACCTATAATGCAACATTGAATGAAAACAAGGACTTACATCATTCTGAATATAAACCGAAACTGTGAAAAAATATCAAAAGATACACAATACATTGTATTGATATTCAGAATGCCTGTAGGCCTTTGGCTCAATTCTCATAGATGATAAAATCATATTTCAAATCAGCACATTAAAACTCCCTGACTTAGACAATCTATTATTATCAAAAATCTTTTTAGTAACATAAACTTTTAAAAGACACTCTGCATATAATCGCAAAAATCTGACATTTTCCAAGTCCATTTGATATTCTCTTCTTTGCAAAGCTATAGAGAGTAATTATAACAAAAATATAAAGCCATTCATAAGATTTAATATAATAACAAAATACACGTATGTTAGAGAAAATGAGAATGAACATCAGTAAATCCAGATCTGTTCATACTAGATAGTCCCTCAGAAGAATATTCCTCTCAATGACAGCTTGCATTTCATTTGTGCATTTGCAAAGAAAAAATAAGGTGTTTACATTTTAGAAAAATGGGATAAATACATTCTCTTAAACATGCTTTCATATTTTTAATGAAAACCAAATGTAGTATAGATAGAATAGACTTGAAAAAAATATTGTTTTCAATTCTGAACATAGTAACTAAGATACTAAAGCATCTTCAGTGCTTCTTGAAAGACAATTTTTCCCCAAAAGTTTGGTAATAATAAGTCTTCTTTACTTTCACCAATCATCAATTACCTCTATCTCTTGAAACAGGCCAGTTTTCCAAAGAGCTTTGGTCTGACTGTTCAAAACGTATTTAGTAAATTATGTGCTGTCACTAAACATTCACATATACATAAACACACACAGACATACGTTTAAGTTTGTCACTTGATAGTATAAAGGCTTGATATTCAACCTACCTTATATCTGAGTAATTAGAGAATTTTGAACCATTTTTTCCTGTGTCCTGGAATTTAAAAAATGTCCCCAGATGATTCTAATATGCAATCTACATTGTGTACCACTACTTAACTCTTGTGTTCTCTGGCAATCAGTTCTCTGTTGCCTCCCGTGGTGCCTGAACTCATCAATTTCAGAGGCTCCAGAGTGTCCTGGACCTTCCCTAAAGTTCAGTCAATAGATGAGGAGATGCCACACTGTCCACCTATACTCTATGACAAAACAGTTCTGTCTTATGCTTCGACTGACCAATGAATGACTGAGTAACCCTCTTTGAGTTGGAGGTTTTTATTCATACGGAAACAAGGAAAGGATCCAAGATGCCTGATTTGCTCCATTCCACATCTGTTCCAGCATCTCTCATCCCTATAATTTTGTCACACACTTTAATGGGATTCTATCATAGAATTTACCAAAAATTCCAGTTGTTTTACTCATCTTCCTGTCATAATGCATGTTCTCTCTTATGATACAGGGTAATCCGTAAAAGCAACTACATTTTTTTTTTCAATTCCTGATGACTTCACATGTTGCCAAGCACACAACAGGCCTCCAGTGAGCATATTGTGTTTCCGTGAATGAATGAATAATTACATAAAAGAATTGCAAAGAAAGAGACATTGGGATAGGTGGCCTCCCAGAAGAGCAAGATCTTCTGATTTCCTTTCCATGGATGCATTAGATTTTAGGAGTGTGTGGCAGTGACAGGAAGGAGTTGCTCAGGAAGGCCTGGTGGCATCCACTGTTCCCACAGCTGGGACCTCAGCCCATGTTAAGGGGTCTTGAGGATTATGTTTTAGAGTTTAACATGTGTCCTTTTAATGTACTCTAATTCAAATAGCAGGTGATTGAGGCTATTACTTTTGCCTTAGGAAAACTCATGAAGTGAAAGAGTCAATCATGTAGGTTAAACACTAAGATCAAAACATAACCCTTTAGCATCTCCCCAAGCAGTTGGAAACCAGGCTCAGGATTATCAGTAGACCATCACAATGGATCACACTCTGAAAACTATGGGTATATTTCTGGGCATTTTAAACAAGAGCTATTATTTTTAATATTCCTAAACATAATATATGAACAGACTTTTTAAAGAATTGTATACATTATTAAGCAGTAGATGGTATGGGTCTGTTGTATAAGTGTGCACGTGTGTGTGTGTGTATGTGTCTGTCAGTGTATGAGTTTACTAATATATATAAATGTTTTATTTGCTATGTGTATATATTAATATATTTGGGTACAGTATATATAATTGGCTCTGATATACTATGTATTCTGACACATTATGCATTTATTTGTATTATACAAATGAGGAAGCTAAACTTACAAATGCTTAAATATGCTATTTAATGTCACTTAGTTAACAAAGAGTCAAAAAAATTGTTCAAAATCACAATTATAGTCTTATTGCAGTTATCTTCTAGTCCTTTTCTTTGAAATTATGCAGAAAAATTAACCAAAATATATTTTATCAAGAAAATATCTCAAATCCTGCAGTGACAACCAATAGAAGGACACGTAATTTCACAACCTATCAATCAACATAGCCCAATATCTAGAAGTAAATAGAGAAAGCAGAATCATTTAGGCTTAATCTTAATTGTATAAAGAAATATTCACAAACAAAAATGTTTTGTATTCTTATGAAGTATGTATTTTGTGGTATCATTATATTAGAAAAAAATTGCTTTTTATAGTAGAATATACAAAATTAAATAATCTAGGGATTACTTTTCTTCTAAAGAAAACCAAATGACTTCTTATGTTGTTTTTGAAACTTGGTGTTCTATTTGATACTCTTAATAAAAAATAAAAGTAAGTGGGAGTAAACAGACATAGAAACTGAGGGTGGAAGCCCCCAGAATGATGAAATTACTACCACAAACAACTACTTTCTAGTAATAGTAAAACTTTTGTAGATAAAATATTACTCTATAAGTGGAAATAACACACCTATGACATTAATTGTTTGGAAATTGTGGTTTATTCTGTTATCAATAATTAAAGAATGCAAATTAATGTATGTAGTACCAATGGATTAAAATAGCCAGTATAAATTTGGACTTCAAGTTCTTTAGAAATATACTTGCAAAAGTATATTTTTGCAAATAGGTAGGTCAACTTGGGGATAAAATACTAATGGTAGCATCCATAGACAAATCTGATTATGGCAAAATACCCATAACTTTTATACTATAACTTTATTATCTGACTGTTTAATGTATAATTTAACATAAAATATAGAATATTTACATTAAAAATATAGCACAGCATAACTAAATATCTTTGGGTACCTTTTCTGCTTCACAATTCCCTATTTTACTCAACCAGGTTACGTATTCTTTACTTAACAATTCTAGTTGGATGTTATTGATGGAACCTGCCACACCAGCATGTGTGTAAGGCAGAGAGTAAATTTGTGTATCACAATGGCTGATTTCATTAGTATGGCCAGCAAGCTGTCTTCTCTATATATTTGAGCCTAAGCCTCAAATACTGTACAGTTTGTGTGTCAAAAAACACCTTTTTTTTTTGAGGCTGAGTCACCCTCTGTCATCCAGGCTGAAGTGCAGTGGAGAGATCTTGGGTCACTGCAACCTCCACCTCCCGGGTTCAAGGGATTCTTCTGCCTCAGCCTCCCAAGTAGCTGAAATGACAGGCGCTGGCCACCACTCCTGGTTAATTTTTTGTGTGTTTAGTAGAGAAAGGGTTTCATCGTATTAGGCAGGATGGTCTTGATCTCCTGACCTTGTGATCCGCTTGCCTCCGCCTCCCAAAGTGCTGGGATTACAGGAGTGAACCAGTGCACCCAGCCAAAAAACAACTTTTTAAAAACACTGTCTTTTTTAAAACTCAAAAGCCTATTTTTAACTCTGTTGATCCAAATATAACAAGATTTTGACAAAACTCTATACAATTTTCTGTAACCATTCTTTTTTTTTTCCTGATTAGCTGTTAGCTTAGGTAATCCTATGCTAACATGAACACTACAGTGATCCAGTTTAATCATATCTGATTTATACATTAATGTATACAGATGTGTTTCATACGCAACATCTTATGATCAGATCCCTTTAAGTGTTGGATTATTGGTAGTGGAGTCAGATCACTGTAGATTTTTAGTCATAATAAATACCTCCAAAAATATAATTTTGATGTTGCATTGGTTGTTTTTTCTTTTAACATACTCTGTTATTTCTCAAAAGGGAAAAATTGGCTAATAGTAACATTCACATGAAAAAAATTAATCAATCCATCATATGTATAAAGGTTTCATAGCACCTTAGGTCATCCTGTCAACTCCTGAGGGCTGGGTAAGATTGTCACTGAAATATTATTTCTGGTTATTTATCAAAAATAGCACCAAAAGTGTCAATCAGGAGAATATTTTTTCCGATGTATTAATGCTTAGTGCTCAGAGTAAATGTTATTAATATTCATTGCAGCAGAACTTTCATTGTGATCATGGTCAGATATCATTTGGAAATGATTTTGTTGTGACTGCTAATAAAGAAATCAGCAGTTCCACAGTCATTTATTAATCATATTAATAAGTCTTTATTTTAAAACTGTAAGAGTTGTTAGACCACATTTCTTGTTTGTTTGTTTTTTGTTTGTGTGTTTCCTTGTTTGCTTATTCGGTAATTTGTTTTAAAGTCATTTCAGACACTGCAGGCCTCATTCTACCAGAGCTTTGAAAAAAAACATTAGCGATATACATCCATTTAAAAATATGGAAATGAACAATCCAAAATTCAAAGTCTATGTGTAAAACAATGAGTCTCTGAAGGCCAAACTAGGTCATGAAAAGGGGGAATACAGATTTATAAAGGAAACCAAAGGCCTAATGCTCTCAAGTAAAGATTTTTTGAATTAGCCTCAAATAAGAGGAGCATGTAGTGATGCTAGACAGAAGCCATTTATTGGTTCAGACAGGAAATTCTAACATTGTACGGCTTTATGTTTCTCAGGATGTGCAACTTTCATTTTCCCATTTTCACACCATTAAGTATTATATGATTCCTGACTACTAGTATGATTCACTTTTGAACCCCTCAGCTTTCCTTCTTTTAAAAATTCCCATTCTACAATGTCATGTTTTACTTGCAGTTTAAGATAGAATAGTTTTATCTCAATTTCAAGTATCTGCTTCATCTTAATATAAGTACTGTAATTTTACTGATTTCTGAAAACCACATAATTTCCATATTCATCTGAATTTGCTTAACTGATGATACATTTTAATTAGTATAAATGTTCTTTCAAAATAATATCTGAGCAAAATATGATTATGTCAGTGGTTTATCACATTGTAAAGTTTAATTAGATTGTCACAGAGTAAAAGGGTCATAGATGATATTATCTTTAAAATAATAATGAAAAATAGTCTAAAATTGTCAATAGTCAATATTCAATTTCATATTGTTGTGAACTTAAGCCATGGTATATGTGCAATGCTATAGATGAAGTAGAGTAGCTATATAACTGAGATATAGTTACTTTTCATATGGATGGGACAATAATATGTAGACTGTTGTCAGCTGATGCTGCTCCCATCCAAACCCCAGAAAAATATCCCAAAAAATAACACATTGTTACTAATTTACTGCCTGACACTCATCTGTAACACTTTTTAAAAAAAATATCAATGTTATTGACAGTGTACATTTTTATCTTGACTTCATGTGACATTGATTTTGTAATATTATCTACAGAGAGAACAAAGCAAGTAGTCTTTCTTTTAACATGTTGAAAATTATTTTCTTTTTTAGTGGAATATATAATCTACTTGACTTTACAAAGATATATACTTGCTAATTTTTACTATAGTACAGGTTTTCTCTACACACCCAATAATTCTAAAGTTTATATTTCATGTAATTCCCATGGAAAAATCCTTAAGTGATTTGTTGTACTTCCAATTGTCAAAACGGCGTTATCAATAATATTCCTGACAGCAAAAAATTTCTGTTTAAATGGACATCAATAAGAATCTACTAAAAACCGTATACATCTACTGACTGGAAGAATTTTTCCCAGACAGACTTCTGGCTCCACACCTCTCAAACTTTGCTTCTTCTACAGTACCCACACATTCCCAGTTCTACATGCCATTAGACATGATCGTATCACAATATAACCTCTGTCCTTGTAATGATATTGAGTGAGTGGACACTATAAGTGATGAGAATATACATGAAAATGATTTTTACACTAGGATGAGTAGCAATAGTCAAATTCACCAAGTGGATTTGATTGTATGAATTTATCTCCCTAACCCGAAACTAAATATATCACCAACTCAGTTTCCCCTTTGAATCACAAAATTCCCAAGAAACTTTAAAACCACATGGAGATTTGTAAATGATGGTAAGTAGAAAGAATTAGAATGAGACAAAGGTCTTAACCAATTGCAGTTGAAGTAACTTACTTTTGAAAATATAAAAAGAACATATGGCCTTATAAACACATTGTTAGGGCCTCTCTCAGGTCTTTCTTGGAAAAAAACTGTGCAGATGAAGGGCTCTGAACTATATTAATGTTGTTTATTGTTCTCCTTGAAGTAATGTTTTTTCTTTTCTCCAAAAAAAATTTTCTTAAAGAAATACATTTAATATTTGATATGATTTGATATGATTTTCTCTAATATGTCTCATAAGCAATAAAAAGTTGTATCTAAAATATACATTTAATTTTTTATTTTTGGTTTCAGGAATAAAATTATTACAATTATTTAATACCATATTCATCAAAACAACATAAATACATTAAATATTTTGAAAAATATTATATTTTATAGTGTATCATTTAATGAGAGATTTTTTTCAGAGACCAGTAAGATTTATTATTAATAGGAGGCACTTTTCAGTTTCCAATAATTTCCTACTTTTTAAATAAAGGTATAAGTACCAAGAAGTTTTCTTAGTGAAAGAAAGAAAAAAATAGAGTTTGGTTATAGCAATGCTAATACTTAAAACTTTTTCTGACTTATATACTATGTAGCACACAATGATCTATCATCTAATTATTTTATATACTTCAGTTCAACTAGAGTCTTCTTCATTTCCCTAAAGGCCTCCTGATTTTAAAGAGCCTTTCAGGTCTTGTAACTTCTGTTTCTTGTTGCTGATAAGTAAATTTCAAAATATGTTTTTTCAAGACTTTCCAGGGATAATTATTTATTAATTATATGAATTACTTATTTAAAGGCAACTTTCTATGTTATTAAAAAGTATCAACACAAGTCCTATAAAATTGCAAATGAGAGGAATATTTTAGAAATTTTATTATACTTTATTTTACAGTAATTTAGAAATAATGAAAATGGTTGTTAAACAAAGACTGTTGTCACCCATACCACTCACTTCATAATACATCTGAATTCTAACATCCAAAATTATCTCATTTCAAATGCGATACTTTTCTTTTTACAGAAATGCATACAAGAATAGGTAAAACATTAAACTTTATCATTAGTTTAGCATACCCTCACTAAAAGGATCTTCTCAGATATCAAATTGAATACTATTCCTTATTTCATGTCCTTGACCTTTTTATACCTCAAAGTGCAAGATATGAAATGGATAATTTGTTTTTTATTCAAGGGAATTGTAAAAAGTTAGATAAAGGAGAAAAACTGATATGAACACAAATTGCAAGCATATTCTGAAGCAGAAAATTTCTGAGAAAGAGTACAAATCATAATTTCAGATCTGGGTTAGAAAATTTGTTGAATATCCTCCTGGAAGTTTCTTCTTATCCATTTTGAATGTTTCTATCTTATTTCCTTTGCACTGCTTATTTGGGTGGTAAGCTGAACCCTGGACTCTGAGCTATCTCTCTCTCAAATCCTCATATCCACACAACTCATTTGGCTTTGGCCTTGCTTAGTATATGTGTGTATCTTTTACTTATGTAATATACATAACCGAGAGGAAAATCACCAAGTATGAGAGAATTAGATTCTGCAGTTTTAGCAAGCAGGCAGGTGCTGATTTGTATTGGTTCAGAGATTATACTATTAGTAACAAGACAGAATATGATATTTTACCTCAGGAAAATGCATACATATGTAGTAACATAAATATATATAAATATTAAATATATATGTATTTAAGTATATGTATATGTGTGTGTATATGTATATGTGTGTATATATATGTGTGTGTGCACATGTATGCATGTATGTGTGTGTGGATGTTGTATACATGCAATGCTGCGGGATCCATGTATATCATACACCTATTTGTTGTGAAATAAAAAATTCCATTTATGACATTCTGCTCTATACTATGTGCAAAAGAAGGCAGATTTTTTTATAAGATCTAATGAGAAATTCATAATGACAATTAATTGGTTTATTGCACTTCTCCACCCAAGAAGATATCTAATGGTAGTTTCTCTTGCATCTTCATAGCAAATCAACTTTCTTATATAACCAATTTCTTTAATGATTCTTACAAGCTAGATTATACCATGAAGTGAATTTTTATAGAAATAAAGCATAATTCTCAACTCTATCAGATTCAGCACACCCATTTTTATAACATATTTATTTTAAAGTTCTCTTTTTTATTCTGAACTGAAAAAACTAAACCCACAAGTGTAATTAATATAATCAGCAGAAAGTTCTAATGTAAGTAAATTTTAAAATTCAGTGGATATAGTTATGCAGAACACACACACACAGAGGCACACATACATATCCAGATTGTAAATTCTTGAGCGTGTCCATACTTGAAAGTGTAATGAAATAGACAGCTATTTTTGCATCTGTTCACAAGATCACCTCCAATAATGAAACCATTACAAACATACTGATGAAGTTCTATTGGATCATCAGCTCCAGTAACATGGAAAAGCAACACTGTTGTCAGTGATATGATTTTCTGAAATGTGTACAATTTTGCAATTTTCCAAACAAAACAAGGTACAATATTTACTTTGACTTATATTTCTAAGAGTTACATTTCTTCAAAAAAAAAAAAAAACAAAACTAATATCCTAAACTGCTAAAAAATCACCTTATATAGTAGTGATTTTAGTTAAATATAAAACACTATTGAGATCTTAATTCATATAGTCATAAACATATTTCTTTACTTACTTGAATATAAGAGGGACATTTTAAAATATCTTCAATTCAAAACTATTATTTTTGGTTTATCACAAGAAATCTAGCATTCTTGGCCTCTAACCAATGAGAGTCTGCAGTGTCACTTGCCATATTTGTGACAACCAAGAAAAACAATTTTCTAAAGCACTCTGTGATTGGGTACCACCCTACTAAAAACAACTAATATAGAATATTTTTGAATGACTTATATGAGAATGCACACACTTGATGCTACATTTATTATTTAGTTTTATATTACTTCTTTGTTCATGACATCACTGATGTCAATAAAGAACTTTCTACTTTCTCTGTCTTGGAAATGTTCTGTCTTGGAAATAGTTCAAAATGTTCTGTCTTGGAAATAGTGTTTCTTAACAAACTTGACTTAATCTTGATGAATTTTTTTCCTGTTTTAATTTATGCAATGGCTTTTTATGAATTTTCTCATATTCATTTTAGACATAGTCATTCTACTTCATTGGACCTTTGTTTTCCACCTGTCTACTTAGTGAAGATTGGCATTTTCTAGTATGTTGAGCAACGCTCCTTTTTTTCTCTGTCTCTGTCTCTCTCATTCTCTCTCTTTCTTCTTCTCATTGATCATATTCAGTTCCATGCTTCTGACACCCATATCTGAAAATTTTTAGCCATATACCACTAGACCTGTTCTTTCAAGCACTAAATGAACCATCTTCACATAGATGATTTACTATTACCTCACACTTAGCATAACTAAAACAGAACTCCTTTACTCCTTGGGAATTGAACTAAGTTATTGCTTGAGATTCACTAAAATATTGGATTTCAGTGCTAAGGCTCTAAAGCCAGATTTCCTGAGTCCTACCTTGGCTTTGCTTCTGATTAGATGTGTGTTACCTTGAAAAAAATTATTCAATCTCTATTTACCTCAACTTCCTAAACTAAAAGTAGAAATTGAAATATTGGTTTCTTAAAGTGCCAAGCCTGAATGCTACCTTGACCTCCAACATTAATCTTCATACAAGTTTTTTTTGCCAATAGTAAAAAAAAAATATGATTCCTAAAGTTATTTACTTCATCATAATACTGCCCCAAATAATTCGATTTTCTGTTATTCTACTACCTCTAAAGCAATTCTAAAGAATTGCTACCTCTGTATTATTCTTCCTCCAAACTAATCTTCAGATCACAAATAAGATGGTAGAATATTATTCATTCCTTCATTTCTTTATTCCTTCATTTCTTTGTTTTGCTTAAAGCACCAGTGAGATCATATTGTTTCCCTGTATACTATTTTTCAATATGTTATTATTAACCAGATAACTTACATACATTTTAGTAAGGCATTCATAATTGTGAAATTTAAATTAAGAGATTTTACTGTAATCCTGAGATTGAAATCCAATTTCTAACCATTGTGAAAACTGGAGATCTGTAAACTTACAGTGATACTTCTTCAAAACAGAGTGGTTTCAGGTCCCCCTGGTTGTGGTATGCATTCTGCAGTTTGAAAAAGTCCGCATTTAATCTACGTTCTGCTTTGGGGTCATTTGACTATATTTGGAGGTATTTGGGTATTTACTTACCACTTACTGTTCACAAAAAAAAAAAAGAAAGAAAAAAAAGAAAGAAGGCACTGTGTGCATGGCAAACTAAATAGTGTACAATTTGACCAAATCATCCTTCTAATTGTATTGCCTCTTACTTCTTATCTGCAGCACCCAAATCAACCCATGCAACTGAACTTTATTTCCTGGATGATGCCATTTTAAAGCCACATTAACCCTAGTTGAACCAGCAGTCTCCAATATGTCTCTTAACCTAAATTATTCTTCTTAATGTACTCAATTTCCTAAATTTCATATAAATAGAATCTACTTCAAGTAGACAAAATTCCCTTCTCTATGTTTCTGAAAACTTAGTATGAAATTTTGATTTTTATAACATACACCATATTTTTTAAAAATTTTTGATTAATGTATATCTTTTGAAATGGAATATAATTTCACTGACAGCAATATTGTTTTCTTCTTATAGAATTCTTCCCTGGTGTTGTGAATATACCAGACTTAAATGGCATGAATAATTTTGAAGTTTTAAAAATAGATAAATATAATTTTGATAGATGAAAATTTATAGAGCCATGTTCTTCTAATGTTTAGGGAATGGAGAAGTGGTTAGAATGAAGTAATATTCTCTGATATGGTTTGGGTGTGTCTCCACCCAAATTTGATGTGAAGTAATTGAATCATTGGGGTGGAATTTTCCATGCTATTCTCATGATAGTGAATAAGTCTCATGAGATCTGATAGTTTTATAAAGGGTAGTTCCCCTATACAAACTCCCTTGCTTGCCACCATGTAAGATGTGACTTTGCTCCTTGTTAGTCTTTAGTAATGATGGTGAAGCCTCCCCAGCCATGTGGAACTGTGAATCAATTAAACCTCTTTCCTTTATAAATTACCAGTCTTGAGTATGTCTTTATTAGCAGGATGAGAACAGACTAATACATTCTCCCTGAATACTAACTGTCCATATTGCCCATAAATTAGAAAATCATGTAGAGTTGAATTAACAAGTACTTTTAATACAAATAAACAAAGATCAGAAGTTTGCAACTGATTTTTAATTTCTGTAATTGGATTTTTATGTTACTTTCCTTTTCTCACTTGATTGAACAAAATGATGTGAGAATTAAATAGAATCAGAAAAAAAAAGAAAAAACGAAAGTCATTCTCTACTCTTAAATTTAAGATTAAGGTTTAGGAAAAATTGCTAAGGGATAAAATGTAATGTATGTAGATTTATTTTGAGGAACACTGAAATGCAAGTTTGTCTCTCACAAGTCTTTGTATCTCACACACCTTGACTACACCAAGAAAAGCTTTGTTATAGATTAATTTGATGTTAAATAGAGGATTGAGGACTATTTAAAGTGCACACATTTAGTAATGATGTTTTTTAAAAAATTCATACCTTCAAAAAAAAAATTCATACCTTCAAAATTGAAACAAAAATTATCAACACATTTGCTATCTTCTAAGGCAAGTCAATTTTGTATGAAAGTATTGTGAAGTGTAATTATAAATATTACCTTTTCTCTTAAAATATATGTTAATAAGATTTTCTGAATCTGTCATGTTAAAATGAACTTCATATAGGAATGTGGCAATTCCAACAATTTGTTCCTATGCCATGTTACAAAATAATGTCAAAAACTTTTAGGACTCATAAAAATATGATCTCAAATGTAGACTAAGTTTCAAAAGATAACTTTATTCCAGGCACATTTTACATTCTTCTTACATAACTTAGGAAAAAAATTCAAGGAACAATTTTGTTGTAGGAATTGAGCAAGATCCTTAAAAAGGATCAAGGCTTTAATTCGAGACACATGTCACTCAGCACCAAAAGACTAAAAAACGCTTTTCTTGTTGTTCATGATAATAACATTTTTCAAGATTCATTTAAAAATTATCTTTTTATATTGTCTTATCAATTTTAATTTAAATAAAGGAAATGTTTTACCTAGACAATATAAATATACAAATTAAAGGCAGTATTATTTACAGAAATAAGCGAAAACATTATTGGATCATCATTCTAACAATAAAATATTGTCAGCCAATTGTTTCATTTCTAAAGTGGCCTTGTTTTAAGAACAAAATGGATATAAGGTATTATAAGCATATTTGCATTTTTAAATTTGAACTGTCTATGTTAGTTCATGAGGCATGGTTGCGATATATTCAATAGTAAATTTTACTAGATAATGTAACAAAGGGGAAATAATTCATCAGGAAACTCAAAGAAAATCGAAATCTATATTCCTGTTTTAGTAGTTAACTGCATAAATTATTAAAATAAATCTATATATGTAATGCTTCATTTTAGATTATTTATGCCATATTAATTTACATAATTAGTTTAGCAGATAAAAATTCTCTGTTCTCCCAACTGCTTTTCAGTCCTTTAAAGTTTACCTCCAGATTCATGCCTGTTTGTTGTCTGTGCCCTTGAAAATTTACCTCTCAAGTAGCCTCGTGCAGTTGCTACAGCTTAGATTTTCAGGGCAGAACTTACATTAGCCTGCCAGGGCCTAATTCATAAAATATTTCTAACACCACAGATTAGTTCTGAACCATTTTACAGCTTTGGAAAGTCGTCTATACCATAAAGGATGCTCCCTTTCATTCCAAATCTATTTGCATTTTATTTGTGCCTCAAAGGAGGAACAATCCAAACTGATTAGAATCCGCAGACACTGTGCATAATGAAAAATTAATTGCATCAATCTTTTCACTGTAGTGGTCTTAACAACTCATTTTCAACTGGTCATTTTTCCACCTGCTCACCAGGGCCCAGGCAGCTGAGGCAAGCATATCTGTGACATTTGCAGAATACCAATGAAGCTAAGGTCACCAGTACATCATGCAAGTGGGAGCTGAGAATCCTGAAAGAGATGTAAGCTGTTTGGATGAGCTAGAACTATTATTTGACAGTGGAGGGCAAATGCATGCTATGACAACCCGCATATGCACGGTTTGAATTAACAAAACAGAAAGGAAAAAAGAAAGTCTAAATCACCAACAGTAAAGGTTAGGGTAGTGCCACCTCATTGGAGCTGGAGCATAATGTGCTGCTGACAGTGGTGGTAAATCAACAATTGCATGCTAACATCATTGGAGGCAATTTGATTTGGCAGGTGATGACAGCAGTTCAATGCATATGCATGAAAATGAGGGGTTTGATTTTGAAATAGGATTGTAAGTCATCATACTTTGTAAAATACACACATTTCAGTCTTATTGATTAAACAATACTCTTCATGTTCTTACTGATAAAGATACATATATCAAATTGCTCCTCAATGTATAAAGTTTTATACTTTAAGCAAATTCTTATACCTACAGATTTTCAATCATTTCCCAACTAGATTTGTTACATGTTTCTGGGTCTTCATACCAAAATAAACAGGAAGTTGTCTAAATTTTCATGGTTTTAATATCTAAATAAACTCAAAACGTGTCTAAGATGATATTAATTTCTAATATTTACTACAATTCTATAGGATCTTACTGGTCAAAATGAAGTCCACTAACCAATCACCCAGAAGCTAGTGAGAAATGAAAGATCTTGGGCCCAGCCTGGGATTTACTGAATTAAAATTTGTATTAGTTTATTGTAATGTAAATTGTACCTCAATAATGACTTTATCCATTAAAAATTTTTCACCTTAACACAATTCTCAGGTGCTCTGAAGAAATGCTTCTCAAACTTTAATGTAATAATATTTAACTCGAGCCTGATAAAACCCAGATTCCTAGGGCCACCTCTAGACATTCTGTTCAATAAATGTATAGCAGGGCCAAGTAATTTTATCTAACAAGCTCCCATGTAATGCTGATATATTGTTCTATGAAACACACAGCGAATTGCATTTTTTAAGAAAAATTATGAGTAAAAATAAACATCTCATTTTGGTTATTTTTCTTCAACATTCAGAATATGTAACAATGATGACATTTTGTTGGTTAAAATATGTCACAAAAATAAAAGAAACAGACCCACTCTTTTTAACAATCTTTATTATAGCAGTTGTTATCCACCTAATGTGGAAAACCTTCAGTGAAGAAATTTTAGATTTTATAGAAAAGTTTCCAAATATTAACTTTTAGGATTTAATGGTAACAGGGAGTGAAAAACATCTTTCCTATAACTTATGGAAGCCTGATATATGGAGCAAGGGAAGTGAATTTCAGTAGGGGAACTGCCAATGTAACTCTGAATGGTTCTTCAAGAAAAAGCTTGTGAGAAGATGGCATACAGAACTACAAAAAGGAGGAATTCAATTTTGATAGAGAAAGATTTTAGCTTTACGATTTTTAGGGTATGAAAAATTAGCTGTAAAAGGTTGACTTAAGAAACTACGTTACTTTGAAAATTATTGTCCTTCCACATTGTAGAATTTTATTCTCACTAGTAAGATATAAATGTGTGGTTAGTTTAAAAATACCTAGACCAGTGGTGACATAGAATTTGCTCTGAGTACCTATCCAACTCCTATGGAAAATGGTTGGTAATGTTTACAGAATCATTACCAAGAAAAGGAACTTAACAGTTACTCAGTTTGCAACTTCACTTTAGATCTCTGGGACACTTATGCTCTGTTTCATACTTTCTTTTGAGAATTTTTTCAGGTCTTTAGTCATAAATTTCATACTAAAGGCAATTCTAACATATGTAAATAGTTCATCATATGTGTAAAAAGAATTAACTTGCACCAGCAATGCAAATAATCCCAGATACTATTTGTTTATATACTTATCTTTATTACTTTATTTCTGAATTAAATAAAGCAGTGATTACAATGACTCCAATATTCCCTACATTATTCACAGGGATAAGTGGTACAGGATTTATCATAGTGTAAAATATGCAGGCTTAGTTTTATAGTCAGAGACTTCAATTTAGCTTACTCATATATTACTTATCAATAGTTTTATCACAAATGTATACAAATGTATAGCGCTTAGCAAAAATTTTATGTCTCTGACCATTTTTATTTGCATAATAATAAAATAAAAACAATTTTAAGTAAAACCATGATGCTCATGCCAATAGAAATTTTTTCATCTTATTAATTAATAAGGAAAAAACTAAAGGGCTAAAACAGGCTCAAAGGAGAAGCTGTAGAATGCATATCTGTATGAAGCTAA
>CAUYQU010035155.1:0-31369 GCA_963574635.1 Cheracebus regulus
AACTTATGATTATCAGCAAGAACACATTGGGCTCACAGCTACAGGGGAACAGGATCTGACACAGGACAACCAGCCTGACCACAAAAACTGCAAGAGGAGTGGGGCTCCACGCAGGCCTGGAGGAGCAGTGGGAGGAGAAAGACTTTTACATCCTTATGTCCACCACAGAGACAGACACCCCTCATGCATCCGTTTACAGGCTTTCCATAAGGGTTGCACTCCCTTTCTAGGGCCCTAATCGATATGCCTTTCCTGGGAAAGGAATTCAAGTAATAAACCTCTCCATTACATGTCTGTTTATAGGCCCTCTGCAACTAGACGCCCATAACGCACTGTCGTCTCTCTCTGGCAGTCAAGCTATGTGGTTAGTCCCTTTCACAGAGTTCCTGTTTTTACCAGAACAGTTCAGCAGAGCCGAAGATGCAAATTACATCTCAGCAGAACCAAAGTTACAAGTTACATGTTAGCATTTCACATTATCCTTCATTTTCTCAAATATAATCTATACAGTAAGTAACAAGCATCACAAAGCCAATAACTCATATCAGGGAAAACAAATTTTAAGAGAATTTACAGGTTAAAAATCAACAACAATTTCTTCTTGTTATTTCAGATAGTTTGGGTTCTGCCAATTCTTCCAGAAGCTTGGGGTTGCTCAGTCACCACAGAGGAATTCAAAGTATTCCCAGCAGATTTCGTGTCCTGTCGGGACATGGATGAATCTGAGAACCATCATTCTTAGCAAACTGACACAAGAACAGAAAATTAAACACTGCATGTTCTCACTCATAGGTGGGTGTTGAACAATGAGAACACACAGACCCAGGGAAGGGAGCATCACACACTGGGATCTGTTGGGTGGTGTGGGGCTAGGAGAGGACAGTGGG
The DNA here is from genome assembly GCA_963574635.1 of Cheracebus regulus. Taxonomy (NCBI): domain Eukaryota; kingdom Metazoa; phylum Chordata; class Mammalia; order Primates; family Pitheciidae; genus Cheracebus; species Cheracebus regulus. The sequence continues at coordinate 888 of CAUYQU010035155.1, forward strand.
GCATAGGGAGGTTAGGGAGGGATAACACGGGAAGAAATGCCAGATATGGGTGATGGGGGGATGGAGGCAGCAAACCACCTTGCCATGTAAGTACCTATGCAACAACCCTACATGATCTGCACGTGTGCCCTAGAACCTAAAGTACAATAAAAAAATAAATAAATAATTTTTAAAAAGAATGAGTTTTAATGTATATACCTACCCTTTGTCTATATGTGAATGGTAGTTTTGATTCTAAGTGTTTGCAGAACCCAAGATAAGGAGTAGATCACTTACTTTTTTTTCACTGGTTTCATACAATAAAACATAAATCAAATGTTTGTAGATGAATAACTGTTCTTGGTGGTGAAGTCGGCTATTTCTTCGAAGTTTACTTCCAAAGAGGAATGCTCTACATCAATAAAAATGCCCTCAGTGACAGGTCCACAACAGACACAGCTGCCAGTTCTCAAGAGTTGTTTTGTTTTGGGAAAAGGCTGTGGACCTCTTTCTCAAATCCCATTCAATCAAAGCCCATCTGTGCAGAATTATGGTCTTCAAACTCAGCCCTCTAAACTATTCTTCTGTGTCTTGGACAATTAGAAGGAAACAAAGATTATGCAGTTTAATAACTCTGAAATGTCAACTTTAAGGTTGGATTTTCAGGCAAAGTGGCTCAATTGCATTAGAATTAAACTTTTATTGAAATACTGTAATTCCCCTCCAACTCCGGTGATTCAGTTTGCCCAGAGGGCTTTAAATTCCTGGAGCTTTCGCTGTGTATTTCCAATATACTGATAAGCACCTCAGACATTAAAGTTCTCACTAAAGCATGCTAAATTGAAATCTCACCAGTTAGTCCTAGCCAGGGCAACTAGGCACTAGAAAGAAATAAAGGAATTAACCTCGGAAAGGAGGAAGACAAATTGTCCCTGTTTGCAGATGACATACTCTTATACAGAAAATCCTACATACTCCACCAAAAAAACCCCTATTATACTAATAAACAAATTCAGTACAATTTTAGCATGCAAAATAATCATACAAAAATCAGTAGTATGCCAGGCATGGTGGTTTGTGCCTGTAATCCCAGCAATTTGTGAGGCCCAGGTGGGTGGATCACCGGAGGTTGGGGGTTCAAGACCAGCCTGACCAACATGGAGAAAGCCCGTCTCTACTAAAAATACAAAATTAGCTGGGCATGGTGGTGCGCGCCTGTAATCCCAGCTACTTGGGAGGCTCAGGTAGGAGAATTGCTTGAATTCCTTCCGGAGGCAGTTTGTGGTGAGCCAAGATCCCGCCATTGCACTCCAGCCTGGGCAACAAGCGTGGAACTCCATCTCAAAAACAAGAAAATCAGCAGTATTTTTACATGCCAATGGTTAACAATCTAAAAAAGAAATAAAGAAATCAGTCCAATTAAGATAGCTACCAAAAACCCTACAAATTCATTTAAGCAAGGAGGTAAAAGATCTCAACAATTAAAATGATAAAAGAAATTCATAAACTAAATTGGAGAGGACATTAATAAACAAAAAGATGTCTCATGTTTACAGACTGGAAGAATTAACATTTTAAAATGTCTATACTACCAAAAGCAATATACGGTTCCTATCAAAATACCAAGGACATTTTTTGCAGAAATAGAAAAAAATTATAAAATTGGTATGAAACCACCAAAGACCCTGAATAGCCAAAACAACCTTTAAAAAAGAACAAACCTTGAGTCATCATATTACCTAACTTTAAAATACTCTACATAGCAAGCATAACCAAAACTTCATGATACTTACATAAAGACAGACACATGAACCAATGGAACAGAATACAGAACAAGGAATATATCTATACATTTTTGGCCAACTGGTTTTTGATGAAGGTGCGAAGAATACACATTAGGGAAAAGACAGTCTCTTCAATAAATGGTGCTGGTAAAATCAGCTATTTATATGTGGAAGAACAAAATTAGGCCCTAATGAAATCAGTTCTTACAATTACAAAAATAAAGATTAAAATATAAAACCCCAAACTATGAAACTACTGGAAGAAAACATAGGAGAAACACTTTATAACATTGGCCTGGGCAAGTACGTTTTGGATAAGACCTCAAAAGCACAGGTGATAAAAGCAAATATAGACAAATGGGATTACATCAAACTAAAAAGCTTCTGCCAGAAAAGAAAACTATCAACAGAGTGAAGAGGCAACCTACAAAGGAGAGGAAATATTTACAAACTGTATCTGATAAGGGATTAATACCCAGAGCTCAAACAATTCTATAGAAACACAAAAAGCCAAACAACAAATAATCCAATTAAAAGTGAGCAAAAAGATCTGAATAGACATTTCTCAAAGAAGACATTCAAATGGCCAACAGGTATATGAAAAGGTGGTCAACATTGTTAATCATCAAGGGAATGCAAATCAAAACCACAATGAGATAGCCCCTCACCCCAGTTAGAATGGTTAGTATCCAAAAGGCAAACAAATAAGAAATAAGGCAAGAATGTGGAGAAAGAAGAACTCTTATACGTGGTTGGTGAGAATGCAAATTAGTATCACCATTATGTACAACAGTATAGAGGTTTCTTAAAAAATTAAAATTAGAATTACCACCTGATCTAATAATCTCACTCTAGATATATATATCCAAAGGAAATGAAATCAGTATGTCAAAGAGATATTTGAACTCTCACATTTATTGCAACACTATTCACAATCACCAAGATGCACAATAAACCTAATGTCCATCAGTGGACATTAGATGATGAATAGATAATGAAATGTGACATATATACACAATAAAATAATATTCAGGCATAAAATGGCTGAGAGCCTGTCATTTGCAACAACATGAATGAACCTAGAAACATGATATTAATGGACATCAACCATATACAGAAGGACAAATACTTCATGATCTCACTCGTGAAATTTTACAAAGTTGATTTCACAGAAGTAGAGAGTAGAATAGTTGGTATCAGAGATACCAAAGATAAGAGACAGGTGGGAATGGGGAGAGCTTTGTCAATGGGTACAGGTTTACAGTTAGATCAGCGGAATAATTTTTGGTGTCCTGTTGTACAGTAAGATGACTATTTAACACTAATGCTTTGTGTATTTCAAAATAGCTAGAAAAAAAGGATTTTGAATGTTTTCACTACAAAGAAATGACAAGTGTTTGGGTGATGGATATATTAATTACCCTGAATCAATCATTACACAATGTATACATATACTAAACCTACACACAATAGCCTATAAATAAATATAATTATTATGAGTAAGTTAAAAATAAATAAAAAAACTAAAGGAGAAGTTTACTCACTGTTTCACTAAGGATGATGAAACAGTTGAATAAATTGACTTGAAATATCAACATTTTCTCTAAAATAAACTAGATGGAAACTCTCTACATAAACTAGATAGAGGCTGGAGAATTGAGACATCTCAGTTAAATATATGGTGGGCACATGGAAAAATCATAGTAATAGGAGGTAACTTTATAAATATGGTTCAGCGATGGACTGGGATAAAGCTAGAAAAACGACTGTGTTTTCTTTCATACCATAATGATGTTTCTCTCTTTTGTGATCCATTACTACTTGTATGTTTCTCCTTTTGTTTTCCCTTTATCTCACTCCTTACCTAACCTCTTTTCTTATTTTTTTCTATTTCTATTTCATGTCCTTTCTTATCCACTTTCTCCAATAAATTTCCAATCTACTTTATCTACTTACTTATTTTCTCTCTTAACTGGCATTTATATATGTTTTAATATTTTTTCAAATTAATTTAAAAGCCTGAAGATGTTTTTTTCTTTTTTCTTTCTGAGACAGGGTCTGGCTTTGTTGGTCAGGTTGGAGTGTAGCAGTGCGATCATGGCTCACTGCAGCCTGGACTTCCCAGGCTCAAGAGATCCTCCCACCCAGTGCTCCTGAGTAGCTGAGACTACAGGTGCACGCTACCATGCCCAGCTAATTTTTTGTATCTTTTCTGTAGAGACTGGGTCTCCCTGTGTTGCCCAAGCTGATCTCAAACTCTTGGGTTCAAACAACTCATGGTCGTCTGTCTTCCAAAGTTCTGGGATTACAGGCATTAGTCACTGTTTCTGTCCATAAACCACTTTTGAAATTGTGTTTGTTTGTTTGTTTCTCTCAACATCTTAACACGTCCTCCTGCTAAGTTAAACCTGCAGACTTTGACTAGCATGTTGAGATTGCCACTCTCCTATGGCCCAACCTGAGCAAGTCCTTTATTTTGAGGGTTTCAGTTTCCTCATCAGCAATGTCAGTGTCAGTCTAAATGAGCTCTAAGATGCTGTCAGTTCTACCATTTCATAGTCCTTTTCAGATGATTTTATTGGTAGCTGTTTTTTTCTCTTTGGTCTCAAGTCTGGGAAACTAAATACATGTGTTTGTCTATTTGTTTGTTTTCTCATCATTCCAAGTGCCAAATGCAAATTCTATTCATGACTCAGGCCAGACTTGTCCCAAACGTAATGGTTTTGTACTAATTGGGATTTTAGTTGATTATTTTCTCTCCTTAGTATTAAGGTTCACCAGGATGTGTCTCTGAAAAGGTAGTTAGGAGGTTTTTTTAAAAGCATCTTTTGAAGCAAGAGCTCTGAAATTTACTGGCAGAGCTGACTTGCTTAAAGCACACTACTAGCCAACAAGTATTTTCTAGAATATACTGTGTTCTGATATGTATCAGGTTGTCTTCTGCAAATTCATTAAAATGCTAATTAACATCTATATGAAGAATTTGAATGAACTACTCTAAAATATTTAAAACTCAGGCTTGGACCGCACTTTGTGGTTCATACATTCCTGATTATATGTGAATAAAATATGTCCCATTTTAAAATGATCTCATACTGACATTTTGGTGAATGTCTCTATGAGCTCCCTGTATGCAAGTCTTAGTAGAATGTTTAGCCATTTCATTACCTAGGTTGCAGTGCTCTCTGGAGTATCACAGAGCCCAAAAGGAGTGTATGTACAGAAAGTGCTATAGAAATTCTGAGTAAAGAGAATAATAATATTTGCATACGTAGAATCCACAATGTGTCTGATGCTGTGTGATGAACATAGACAAAGGGCTATTGAATGGCCTCTGAACTATCAGTCATTTGTAAACACTATTGAGACATCAATAAGCACTTTTCAATAGCAACTTTTTGTAATATGGGAATTTAATGTCATGAAGGTTAGGAAAATAATACATTTCATTTGCTGAACTTCTTACTTTCATTCAGTAAACTCAAGTTCTTTTCTATTATAACTAATATTGATTACCATATCAGAGTATATTTCAATGTTTCTACTGTACTTATCTAAATTTTCTACATATGTAAATATCTATGTAACCATATCCCCATGCACATACATGTAATCAACAAATTTGGGGTTATACCACTACAATGCCCCTTACTGCTATAAAATACAACATGGACAATAAAATTCCAAAATGCTAGGATTGCAGGCCTGCAACACAACACCTAGCTGTGTTTCCATTTTTAAAATGTATTTATTAAAAATATAACCATGATGTGAGTTACCAGGAGAGTTTATATATATATTTATTCATATATTAAATAAATATCTATTGCTTATATATTTATTTACATATTATTCATTATTTATTTCTGTATTATTAATTATATATATTCTTGCTTCTTTCATATCATAAGAAATTAGAAAGTGTTTTCATTTTATTTATTTATTTTTATTTTTTCATGTATAAATGGTAGTTGGCTAAACATTGTCAGTTTAACTAAAGTGTATTTCCACATTCAATCATCACTAGTCTTTAAGATTGACTTGTGGTATATTCTTAAAACCAACATCTGATGAATATTAATAGATATAATGTGGTCAGAGAGAAGACAGTGCTAAGGGACTTGCAACCCTAGACATCGTAAATATCTGAATAATGTATTTAGAGTATAATCAGTAAAAATTAAGCATTTAGTGAAGTACTGAAAATTGCCCAGGGTTATTTGGTTGGAATTTATATTAGTTTAATCAAAGTGAGGGAAAGATACAATTAACAATATGGCTACATTGCATACAGAGTCCCTCATTATCTTTTGTATAGGTTAAGAGGTGGAGTGTTGTATAGCTTGAAATGCATATTTTTCAGCAAACTCCTGGATAAAACGTTGCTTATACTGGCTACATTATGGCTTTTACAAAATCTTTTTTGACCAGCATTTAAGCGAGAAGGTAAGAGATGTAATATATCCGATGTCTGATAGAATTGGGGTAGAATAAATGTAACTAGGCCTTTACAGGGTGACGGAAGCATATTTTTGGACAGTCAGGCTCATGAAATACTTCCATGATTCATTTTTACATAAGATATTAGATTCTGATTTTGTTGGTAATTTAGTAAAAAAAAATTTATTTAACAAAACTTAAATTTTACATATGTTAAGTGAGCTACATGGAACAATTGTCCACTCACTGATTGATTCCATTAACATACTAACTTACTCCTGCACTTGCTCACTGATTCAGAGGAGAGCCCTCGAAATCTGAACTTATAGAGAATGCATTGCATGGGATTTTCTGATGAATCTGAATGGTCTCTTAATTGGTTCACAGTTCAAAAGTGACATGCACACATTCCCTAATGAGTACAATACTGTCAAATATTCTATTTTACAAAGTCACATAAGCTAACAATGCCTCAAAAAAGGAAAAGGTAGGCATTTCCTAAGAAAATGATACACAAAGAGACTTCAGGAAGGAGATTATTAGTTGGTATCAATCTTGAAATATAAGTTGTTTTTACACTTCAGGTGGGCAAAGACATTGAAGTGCTCTGTACAGAAGCAGAATGGATAAAGGCACCCTGGAAGACAACTTCTTGGCTTGCTAAAAGTTTTAAATTATTCTATTCCATAGATTCCTATGCTAAGCAATATTTCTAAAAGTGTGTGTGTATGTGGTGAGTGGTTAACTTGACCCCAGGGACACTTGGAATTTCTGGAGACATTTTTGATTGTCATAACTGGGGGTGGTCCAGGATGGCCACAGGCATCTAATATATAGAAGCCAGAGATGCTGCTAAGCATCCTGCAATGCACAGGGCAGCCCTATGTCCCCACACCAGGAACTGTATGGTCCAAAACATCAATAATGCTAAGGTTCAGAAATCCAGATATAAGGTGTAACATACAAGGGGAAAAAATTCCAGTGCAGAGTAAGAGATGTGGAAGGTAGCACACGATGACAGTCTTTTATACCATGCTAAGAAGTGTGGACATTACTAGCAAAGATGAATACCAAAGGGTTTAGTGTTGTTTTCTTTTCTAAGAAACACCGTTCTAGTCTATAACAGCAGTTATGCAAATAAGGGACCAAAGTCCAGGAATCTTGTTGATCATTTGGTGACCAATGAACATTAAGTGAATTGTTAAACTAATTCAAATCTGAGTTGACTGTGGCTTTAGTAATATCATTTATCTCATTTGGGTCTCAATTCTCTTATTTGTAAAATGAAAAGTTTGAAATTCACAATCTAATGGGCCATAAGTATTAAAATTCTAACATAATATGTCTGTGAGGAAATAGAGTGTGGTGAAGAATTGTTTATATTTATATGCCTATATTAAGCTTAGTCACACAAGTGAAGAAGCATAAACATGCACACACGTTTTCATCCATACTTTACCTCTCAACCTTCCTGACACAGATTTATAAATGTACAGACTATAAAACTAGATTGCTTTAGGTGTACTGATGTGAGCTGCTGAAACCTCATACGTGTTCCCCGTAAAATCGTCTTTATTATTATTTTTTATTGTACTTTAAGTTCTGGGGTACGTGTGCAAAACGTGCAGGTTTGTTACATAGGTATACATGTGCCATGGTGGGTTGGTGCACCCATCAACCCGTTATCTACATTATGTATTTCTTCTAATGCTTTCCCTCCCCTAGCTCCCCACTCCCTGACAGACCCCGGTGTGTGATGTTCCCCTCCCTGTGTCCATGTGTTCTCATTGTTCAGGTCCCATTTATGAGTGAGAACATGCAGTGTTTGGTTTTCTGTTTTTGTGTTAGTTTGCTGAAAATGATGGTTTCCAGCTTCATCCATGTGCTTGCAAAGGACATGAACTCATCCATTTTTATGGCTGCATAGTATTCCATGGTATATATGTGCCACATTTTCTTTATCCAGTCTATTATTGACAGGCATTTGGGTTGGTTCCAAGTAATTGCTTTTGTGCACAGTGCCACAATAAAAATGTAAAACATTCATTAGTACAATTCTCAATCGTCTTACCTGAAATCAGATAATACACTAAATAATCTTGAACATACTTTTCTGTATTGCTAAGATAATTTTTTAAACACATATAGGATCAGTAATAAGTTTTGTTACATTTCTAAGTCCTCATTATCTGTGGTTAGAAAGAATTGTACCATGAATATATATTGTTTTTGGAGACAGGATCTTGCTCTGTTGCTCAGGTTGGAGTGCAGTGGTGTGATGCTAGCTCACCGTAGCCTCAAGCTCCTGGGCTTAAACAATCCTCTCACCTCAGCTTCCTGAGTAGTTGGGACTACAGGTGCATGCCTCGACATCTAGCTATTTTTTTTTTAAGTTTTTGTAGAAATAGAGTCTTGCTATGCTGTTCAGGCTGGTCTCAAGCTCCTGGCCTCAAGTGAATCTCCGTTCCTTGACCTCCCAAAACTTTGGGATTACAGGTGAGAGATACTGTCCCTGGCTAGTCCCGTAAATTTATAACGGTTTCATCACATCAACAGTAAATATCAGATGCCACACGCCACTAAAATAAGTTTTCTTATTGTTTATTGGATAAAATTTGACTTCTAAGATATTGTAAAATACTTAAGTTTAGATAATTTTGCCTGTAACATATTATCAAAAGGAACACACATTAAAAAAAATGAATGTGTGTGATTAAGACAAGTATGGGATCAGGATTTAAGAAGAGCAGCAGGGACTTCATTCTACAGAGCTTTCAAGATTGAATTCCAAACATTTATTGTCTAACCAGAGCATCATCAGACTAAGTTTCCTAGGGTTTCTTTATATGTGAGAGCATCATCAGATTGTTAGGGTAGGTAACCTGAATATAAGAGAAAACATAACGTTCTAACAACATTACCAGGCACAAGGGGCAAATAAGTTTGTATAAACATTTATATCACAAAGGAACAAATTTTATCATAATTTCTCAAGAAGTCAACATTAACATGACATTGGCAATCCAAAATGAGTAATGTTAGAGGAAACCATTTTCCTTTGAACATATTTCAGAGGGAATAATTAGGAGGAAGTGATCTAAGTCTCCAAAACTTAGGGCTCCAGACATTTCTCCACATTTTCCAAATGCAGATGCCGATGATTATATAATGTTACTCATACATCTCTGTTGCCCTCTCCTCTAACCAACCTAGGAAATGTTTATTTTGATGTGTATCTTTGAAAGTATAAATGAAACATCGAGTTTTGACGAAATAGCAGAGTAGTTTCAGTTAAAGTCAGGATTAGCAAAAATGATGGCAGTGGCCTTGAGGCAATTTCTGCAATTCTTACAAACTTCATATAATATAATGTTTGATTAACCCCTAACCACATCCATTCAGTGTCAGTTTAGGGCAATGAGGTAGGAAAGGGAAAATCTACCAAAGATAAAAGAGCCTGGTGACAAGGAAAGCTAGTGAAGCAGTCAACCCCCAATACAGAGCCTGACACTCAGAGGCAGAAAAGAAAGAAGAGACACATGGCTCAGCAGTGGGAAAAGAGTCTTGCTACTGAGCATATTTACTTTTCTAGTCTCAATGGCTTTATTTCTAAATTTTCCTGGGGAATATAAGCCCTTAACAGAGGTGGAGGTAGAAGATTGTTCTCCAAGCATCATATTTCTTAAAATGGCATTGAGGCATCAAAGAAAAACAGACTTGTATTGATGCTGCTCAGTGGTAGCAACTTTTCATTACATCTATGAATTAATTTCTTCATAAGCATAAATGACTAAATTAATACAGGACAGAAATATAAAGTTCTAGGTAGACTTTACAAGAAAATATAGAACATACTACAAATGCATCAGTATTTGACATGAAATGAGAAAGAATGTGAATGTCATTATTTTTTTTTCATAAGCAGAGTACTTTTTATTGACATCTCCTATATTCTATATAGACATCATACTCAGTAAGGAATAAATAGTAATCCTTATAAAAAGAGCCAGGATGAATTCTAGTCTGATCTACAAAAGGCAGAGAAGATTCATCTCTCCCTGTTCCTCCCAGCTAAACACAGTAATAAACCCTAGAAATAAAGCAAGAGGCAAGCAAGGGAGAAATCTAAAAGGAAGAAGAGGGAAACAAGCTTGTCTGCCACCCCAGGACTAGAAAAATAACATAGTGAAAGGCCATCTTATGACTCACCCAATAAAAGATGGTGACCCAGGTCTGGGGTTTTGCAATTCCCAACCTAGTAACAGAAGGTGGTTCAGCTGACCGCATTCCTCTTCTAAGTCAAGGAGTCCAGATGAAAGCAGGTGAGCCTGGCAGCACCAGCAGGGAGGATCAATCACATTTCTATAGACTAGAAATGCAGTATGGAAAACAAAATTACACAATATCATTTATGATTTCTCCAAAGTGAATGAAATATGGAGATATACCAATTAACAAGACATATACATAAAATGTATACTGAATGCCATGAAACACTTAATAAAGAAAACAGAAAAGGTCAATGCATGTGATACACCACAGAAACAGAATTAAAAACAAAAATCACATAATCATCTCAATAGATGCAAATAACAAAATCCAGCATCCCTTTATAATTAAAACCCTCAGCAAAACTGGCATCCAAGGAACATAACTCAATGTAATACAAGCCATTTATGACAAACCCACAGCCAGCATAAAACTGAATGGGAAAACGTTGAAAACATTCCCTCTGAGAAGTGGAAAAAAACAAGGTTGCCCACTCTTACTACTTCTATTCAGCGTAGTCCTGGAAGTTCTAGTGAGAACAATCAGACAAAAAAAAAAAAAAAAGAAACAAAGGGCATCCAATTGGTAAAGAGGAAGTCAATATGTCGCTGTTTGCTGACAACATGATCATATACCTAGAAGAACCTAAAGACTCCTCCAAAACACTCCTGTAACTGATAAGCAAATTCAGCAAACTTTCAGGATACAAAATTAATGTACATAAATCGGTAGCTCTTTTATATACTAACATCAATCAAGCTGAGAAACAAATCAAGAACTTTTACAATAGCTGGAATAGAAAATAAAATACTTAGGAATATATCTAACCAAGGAGGTGAAAGACCTCTACAACAAAAACTGCAAAACACTGCTGAAAGAAATCATAGAAAACAACACAAACAAATGGAAACAAATCCCAAGCTCATGGATGGGTAGAATCAACATTGTGAAAATGACCACACTGCCAAGAGCAATCTACAAATTCAGTGCAATTCCCATTAAAATACCACCATCATTCTTCACAGAACTAGAAAAAAAAAATCTTAAAGTTCATATGGAATCAAAAACAGAGCTTGAATGGCCAAAGCAAAATGAAGCAAAACAAACACAGAGAAACAAAAAAAACAAAAAACAAAAAACAAACAAAAAAAACCTAGAAGACAAATATGAGAACATCACATTAACTGATTTAAAACTATACTATAAGGCCACCGTTACCAAAAAAGGATGGTACTTGTATAAAAATAGGTACAGAGAGGAATACAACAGAATACAGAACCCAGAAATAAACCCAAATACTTACAATCAGTTGATTTTTGACAAAACAAAAATATAAAGTGGGGAAAGGACATTCTATTCAACAAAAGATGCTGGAATAATTGGCCAGTCAAACATAGGAGAAAGAAACTGGATCTTTGTCTCTCATCTTATAAACAAAATGCAAGATGGATCAAGGACTTCAATCTAAGGTCTGAATCTATAACAATTCTAGAAGATAACTTTGAAAGGACACTTCTAGACATCACTTATGCAAAGACTTCATAACCAAGAATCCAAAAGCAAATGCAACAAAAACAAAGATCAATAGATGGGACTTAATGAAAATAAAGAGCTTTTGCATAGCAAAAGTAACAGTCAGCAGAGTAAACAGACAAGCCACAGAGTGGGTGTAAAGGTCTGTTTCTGAAGATAAAATGAAGAAACTGAGGCCAGCACCAAAATAATCCAATGCAAGGGAATTTATTCAGGCTTCCGGGTGAGGTTCTGCGGTCCAGACAGGAGGGGCCGGAGAAGTCTCACAGACTCCTCTCAGAAAGGGGGTTTTATAGGGAGTGAAACAGCTCGAGTGGTTGTGGGAGAGCAAGACTGCTATTGGGTAAGTTACAAGCCTTGACCTAGGACTTGGCCTGTTATTGGTGGGAATTACTTGGGCTATTTTTAGACAAGGGGTTTTTATAGGGAGTGAAACAGCTCAATTGGTTGTGGGAGAGCAAGACTGCTATTGGGTAAGTTACAAGCCTTGACCTAGGGCTTGGCCTGTTATTGGTTATTAAGAAGCTATGGTTGCAGCACCTTGTTTGCATACTGGGCTCTTTAAGAGAAGACCAGGCTGTGCGAGCAAGGGAGAAGGGAACATGCCCGAGCATGTCTGAGCTTGCTTGGGGCTTTTAAAAGGGAAAAAGGAGCGGGGGGTGGGGGGTGGGGGTGCGCCCGAGCTCCCAGCAAGGCAACCGGCCTTACAGTTTTGATTTGCATTTCTCTGATCATTAGTGATATTGAGCATTTTTTCATATGTTTGCTGGCCATTCGTATATCTTCTTTTGAGAATTGTCTATTCATGTTCTTAGCCCACTTTTTGATGGGATTTTTTAGGTTTTTTCTTGCGATTTGTTTGAGATTCTTGCAGATTCTGGACATTAGTGTTTTGTTAGATGTATAGATTGTGAAGATTTTCTACCACTCTGCGGGTTGTCTGTTTACTCTGTTCATTGTTTCTTTTGCTGGTCAGAAGCTTTCTCATTTAATTAAGTCCTATCTATTTATCTTTTTGTTGCATTTGCTTTTGGATTCTTGGTAATGAAGTCTTTGCCTAAGCCAAGGTCTAGAAGAATTTTTCTAATGTTATCTTCTAGAATTTTTGTGGTTTCAGGTCTTAGATTTAAGTTTTTGATTCATCTTGCGTTGGTTTTTGTATAAGGTGAGAGATGAGGATACAGTTTCATTTTTCTACTTGTGGCTTGCCAATTATCCCCACACATTGGTGGAATAGGGTGTCATTTTTCCATGTTGTTTTTGTTTGCTTCATTGAAGGTCAGTTGTCTGCAAGTACTTGGCTTTATTTCTGAGTTCTCTATTCTAGAATAGCTAAAATTTAAAAGCACAATAGCAAATGTTGGCAGAAATGTGGAAGTCAATGGACTTTTCATACAATACTTATGGGTATTCAAAATGATACTGCTACTTTGGAAAACAGTTTGACAATTTCTGATAAAGTTTAGCATCTGCTAGGTATGATATCTACCCTAAAGAAATAGTGAGATATGTTCAAGACTTTAAAGTGAATATTCACAGAAGCATTATTCTTAGTAGCCTCAACTGGAAACAACCCAATATCCATGAACTGGTAAATGAATAAAGAAATTTTGGTCTATCCATACAATAGAATACCATTTGACAAAAGAAAAAGAACACTATTAATTACATTTGGTCCTTTGACTTCCTTGCATTGCTACTTAATTATTGAAGTATATGTCTTATTCCCTTCGCTAGACTAGCAAACTTTTTCTTTTAAGAGGTATGTAGTGAATGTTTTTGGCTTTGCAGGCCATACTGTTTCTGTTATGACTGTTTAGCTCTGCAATTGTAACACAAAAGCAGCAATAGGCAGCACTTACAATAATGACTGTGGCTGTGTTCCAATAAAACGTTATTTTAAAATATAAGGGGCAAACGTAGTTTCTGGTTCTGATTGTAAGGAGCTTAGAAGTTGCTACTCCCTCCTCACAATGAATACAAATCAGCACAGTCTGAAACATTGACAGCTCTTTCTTGGTCCATAAGAGAGATCAGGACACAGTAAACCACTGCCCATAAGACTGGAAGGGCAGTTGAACTCAGGGAGTCCTGGCTTCCTAGAGCACAGACTCCTACGCAGAATCCATGGTAGGAATCACTTTGGGCAGGAAAATCTGAACTGTGATTTATGAATTGCTGGAGGTTCATTGTGGACAAGTCTAAGAGCTAAAACTCCAGGAAGATCCAGTCATGGGGGCTGGTGGTGGAGTCTTCACACTTTCGTGAGTTTTACCTCCAGAAGTTTGCTCAGGTTCTTACAGTAAAAATTGAAGGAAAATATCCTCACGCTTCTGGCAAGGAGAAGAGACAAAGAACCATTTTAAAATACAAAAGAGCACTTTGTTCTTAATAAGATCTGCCCTAATCTGTTGGGGTTTTATCAGAACCTAAATAACCTGTTAAAAAGGAAATGCCCAACTCCAGCCCACTCTAGCTTACCTGTCTTACGTAAGGTGTGGGAGGGGGTCAGGGAGTAAGTTTGAGGCATGTGTGACGCTCACATCCAGAGGCATGTGTTCATTAAAAGACTGAGACCTAACTACAGGATTCTAGAATGCTTCCCTTCCCTTCCCACCTTACTACCACATCACTAAAGGCCTATTCATAGCAGTTCATCTGGCTATGCAAAACAAACAAACAAACAAACAAAAAAACAAAAAACAAAAAACTACAAAGAATATTGAAAAGCAAAAAAAAAAATTTGAAGAGACAGAGCAAGCATCAGAACCAGACATGGTAGAGATGTTGGAATTACTAGACTGAGAATTTAAAATAACAATGATTAATAAGCTAAGGGTTCTAATTAATGATAAAGAGCAAGAACAGATGGGCAATGGAAGAACAAATCCTAAGAAAGAAACAACAACAACAAAAAGTTAGAGATTAAAATTACTGTACTAGAAGTAAAGAATGCCTTTGATGAACTTATTAGTAGACTGGAAATGGATGTGGGAAGAATTTCTAAGCTTGAGAATATATCAATAGAAATCTTCAAAACGGAAAAGCAAAGAGAACAAAGACAAAAAAAAAAAAAACAGAACAGAATATCCAAATACTGTGGGACTACTACAACAGTTGTAACATACATGTAATGGAAATACCAAGAGAAGACAGAGAGAGAAAAAAGAAGAATTTTTTTTTTCTTTTTTAGATGGCGTCTCACTTAGCCACCTAGGCTAGAGTACAGTGGTGTGATCTTGGCTCACTGCAACCGCTGTCTCCTGGGTTCAAGCAATTCTCCCATCTCAGCCTCCTGAGTAGCTGGGGTTGCAGGCATCCACCATCATTGCTGACTAATTTTTATTTTAGTAGAGACAGGGATTCACCATGTTGGCCAGGCTGGTCTTAGAACTCCTGACCTCAGGTGATCCGCCTGCCTTGGCCTCCCAAAGTGCTAGGATTACAGGTGTGAGTCACTGCAGATGGCCAAAAAGAAGAATATTTGGAACAATAGTGCCTGAGAATTTTTCCAAAATTAATGTCAGACACCAAACCACAGATCCAGGAAACTCAGAGAAGCAAAGTAGGATAAATGCCAAAAAATTACAACTGAGCATATCATTTTCAAATAACATAAAATCAAAGATTTAAAAAAATCCTGAAAGAGGCAAGAGGAGAAAACATCTTACCTATAGAGAAATAAAAATAAGAAATAGCATATCCTACTTCTCCTCAGAAATCACATATACAAGAAGAAAGTAGTATAAAATAAAGCATTAAAAAAAAGAGAGAAAACTACAAACCTAGAATTCTGTACCCTGTGAAGTTAACCTTCAAAAGTAAAGAAGAAACAAGAAGTTTCTCGAACAAACAAACAAAAATTGAGGAGATTTGTTGCCAGTAGACCAGCCTTGTAAGAAAGGTTAAAATAAATTATTTTGAGAGAAAGAAAATATAGCTCTGAAACTTGGATCTTCACACAGAAAGGAAGAGCATCAAAAAAGGAAGAAGTGAAGATAAAATGAAAACTTACTTTTCTTACTCTTAATTTTTCTAACATAACATTGTTCAAAATAATAGCAACAATGTGTTAAATTAGGTAACATATGTTAATATATATTATATATGTTTATATATAAGTAAAATGAATGACAGCAATAATACAAGGATAAGAAAAAGAAATTAGAGTTATTTTGTTATTATAAAGAACTCAGACTACCTGTGAAGCAGTATAGAGTTATTTGAAAATGGGCTTGGATTAGCTATAAATGTATATTGCAAACTCTAGAGCAACCACTAAAAAAAGAGTAACTAGGCTGGATGGGGTGTCTCGTGCCTGCAATCCCAACACTTTGAGAGGCCAAGGTAGGTGGATCATGAGGTCAGGATTTTAAGACCAGTCTGGCCAACATGGTGAAACCCTGCTGCTACTGAAAATACAAGAATTAGCTGGGCATGGTAGCACACGCCTGTAGTCCCAGCTATTCGGGAGGCTGAGGCAGGAGAATCGCTTGAACCCAAGAGACAGAGGTTGCAGTGAGCTGAGATCATGCCATTACACTCCAGCCTGGGCAACAGAGCAAGACTCTGTCTCAAAAAAAAAAAAAAAAAAAAAAAGTGTGACTAATATACTGAGAGAGAAACCCTATAAAATATTTGATTAAAACTACAAAAGGTGGGAAATTTTGGTAAATTTTACCAAACACTTAAGGAAAAAAAATTGTACTAATTGTCTATAGTCTTTTAGGAGATCAAAGCATACAAAATTCTTCCCAACTGATTTTGTGAGGCCAGTATTATCCTAATGCCAATACAAGACAAATACATTATAAGGGGTGGGGGGAGGAAACTCACACAGACCCTTCATGAGCATTGATCATGAAAGAAATCATCAACAAAATATAAACAAACTGAATTCTCACAATGCATTAAAAATTATATATAACCAAGAAGTGGATTTTATTCCAGATATACAAGACTTGATCAATATTTAAAAATCAGTTAACATAATCTATCACATTGGACTAAAGAAGAAAATCACATGATTATATCAATAGATACAGAAAGAGCATTAAACAAAATTCAACACCCATGATTTTTAAAAAACCTCTCAGTAAACTAAGAATAGAGAGGAATTTCCTCAATTTATAAAGGATAACTATAAAAAACCTACAGCTAGCATCATATTTAATGATATAATTAATAAAACTAGAAGCTTTCCTTCTAAGATCAGAAACGAGGCAAAGATAACTCTCTCATCACTCCTTTCCAACATCATACTGGAAGTCCTAACTAATGCAAAAACACAAGAAAAGGAAATAAAAGTACACAGATTGGGAAGGAAGAAATATAGCTGTTTTTGTTCACAGATACATGACAGTCTATGTAAAAAATCTGAAAGAATAAAAATTAAAACTCCTGTAACTAATAAGTGAAATAGCAAGGTTGCAGGATACCAGGTTAATAAACAAATTAATATTAATTACCAGTAATAAGTGTAATTTGAAATTAAAAACACGACACTATTTACATTAGAATCCCCCATAAAACTTTTTCACCAAATGAAAGAAATGTATCTTCAGATGAAATACATCTTCATTTGTTGGAGTGAACTCAATATATCAGATGAAATATATCTTCAGCAAAGAAGGCATACTGATGGCAAATAAGATGTTTCACATCATATATCATTAGATGAAAAGATGTTTCACATCATATATCATTAGGGAAATGCAAATTAAAACCACAAGATACCACTATACACCTACTAGATTGGTCAAAATCCAGAACACTGACAACTCCGAGGGCTGACAAGGATGTGAAGCACAAGAACTCTCATTCATTACTAGTGGAAATGCAAAATGGTACAGCCATTTTGGTAATCAGTTTGGTGGATTCTTACCAAACTAAACCTACACTTACCATGTAATATAGTATTCATAGTCCTTGTTATGTACCCAAATGAATTGAAAACTTATGTCCCTACAAAACCCTGCACATGGTTGTTTATAGTAACTTTATTTATAATTGCCAAAACATGGAAGCAACCAGGATGTCTTTCAGTAGGTGAAGAGATAAACTGTGGCACATTCAGACAATATGATATTATTTAGCTTCAGTGCTAAAGAGAAATGTATCAAGCCATTAAAAGATATAGAGGAGACCTAAGTATATTACTTAGTGAAATAATCCAGTCTGAAAAGGCTATATTCAGTATGATCTCAACTATATAACATTTTGGAAAAGGCAAAATTATGGAGACAGTAAAAATATCAGTGGTTGCCAGGGGTTGTTTTGGGGTGATGAAGAGCAGAAATGGATAAATAAGTGGAGCACAGATTATTGTAACAGTAAAACTACTCTGTGTGATACTATAATGCTGGACTCATGTCATTATACATTTGTCCAAAACCATGAATGTGCAGCACCAAGAGTGAACCCTAATCTAAACTATGGAGTTTGGGTAATAATAATGTGTCATTGCATGTTCATCAATTACAGCAAATGCACCAACTCTGATAAGGGATGTTCTTAATAGGGCAGGCTGTGCATTGCCGGGAGGGGGAAGGGAGTATATGGGATATCGCCATGACCTCCTCTCAGTTTTGCTGTGAACCTAAACTGTTCAAGAAAAAAAAATAATAATAAGTTCCAAAAAAAAAAAAAAAACACCAAGTGGCAGGCCAGGTTTGGTCCAGAGATGTCACTCTTTGCTGCCCTACAGGCTGCAGGGTCTCAGTGCTGGACTGAACTCATGGGAAACTACCAGGCACGTAACACTGCTCCCCCTAGCAGATGTCAGAGCAGCTAATGGGGGAAATGCAAATCTATCTGACTTCTCCATGTTTTTCTCCAGGGAAGATATCCAACTGAAGCCAGTTTATAGTCTCTCAATGAAGGGTGATGGCAGGCTTTTGGTTTCGTTTTGTTTTTTGTACTAACTTTCATGCCTCAGCTATCTGTGGCAATCCAAGCACCTAATAAGACAACCCTGCTGTTCCTGCCACCACTGAAGTTCATTCTTGAAGAAATTGTGGTCCCTCAATGACCACCCAGATGTGGGATCTTTGCTGCTAAGAGAAATGAGACATCATGAAACACTTAAGAGGGTGGGCAGGAAAGGAGGTCTCCAAAACCAGCAAGAGAAATAACCACTGGAGCTTCCCTTCCACAGGAAGGACTACAAATGACTGATGAGGGGTGTGAACACTTGGCAAGCTGAGACTAGAGGGAAAGGATTTCTGTTTAATATTTCCATGGTAAATGGTGTATAATCCAGAGATCACTACTTCCAAAGTCAAATTTCACTAGAAAGCCAGCTTCCTGTGCAGTCCTCACAGAGATCTGTGTGAGATCCTTATCATAGCTTTGGTTACAAACATAAATTTCACTTTTGCAAAGAATACAGCACAAATGAGGTTGATCTTTTGGGTTACTGAAAAATGGTTTTCTCACACAATTGGAAAGATTTACAGACCATGAGATAAAGGAATTTTCTGAGGGCCAGACACCCCCATGAGGATGAGTCAGGGCTCCTGGCATCAACTGAGGAAAGGTCAAGGTGACTTGCTGAGATTTCTGCAGATTCCATGTCTGCAGCTTGCTCCAGTGGCTCCCCTCCAAGTGTAAAGCCCAACTTGGACTTTATTTTACTTCTCAGTAGCCAAGTTTCTTTTTTATTTTTTTATTTCATTTTTATTTTTTAGATGGAGTCTTGCTCTGTTGCCCAGGCTGGAGTTCAGTGGCGCCATCACGGCTCACTGCAATCTTTGCCTCCGGGTTCAAGTGATTCTCCTGCCTCAGCCTGCTCAGTAGCTGGTATTATAGGTGTGCAACAGTAATGTAAAAAAAATACATTTTTGTATTTTTAGTAGAGACAGGGTTTCACTGTGTTGGTCAGGCTGGTCTCGAACTTCCAACCTCAGGTGATCCGCCCACCTTGGCCTCCCAAAGTGCTGGAATTACGGGCATGAGCCCTGCCAAATATGATCTCCAAACTCAAGAATTACATTGCCTAGTTGGAAGGAAGCAGGCTCACATTTTTTTTTCTAATAGAGATGGTGTTCTCACTATTTTGCCCAGGCTGGCCTCAAACTCCTGGGCTCAAGTGATCCTTCCACCTTGGCCCCCCAAAGTGCTAGGATTACAGACATGAGCTACCATGCTGGGCCCCCAGTAGCCAAGTTTCTATTGATAAAGCAGACAGGTCTGTCCAGAATTCTATACTCTTTCCAGGATAATTGGTGTCAGTGTCTCCCCTCTTCATTCTGAATCACACAGCCCAGGTTTATGGGGGAGTGGGGATGAGATTGCCTCACATCTATGTGCCTGCTGCTTCCCCAGGCCATGAGTCTCACCCAAAGCCATGCTGGATCTGAGGCCTGGTCCCTAGGGACTGAACCCCCTAAGAGTGGTTTGGCCTCTGCAGTGGCTTCTGCAGTAAGAGGTTGAGGGATGAGGGTGGCATGAGCATGGGAGAGCCTTGGTCTTGAACCAGCCCTAACCCTGCTATGGTGTTTCTGATGTGTGCACTTGGCTAGGCTGCAAGCCCCAGGGATTCACCCAATACTCATCTAGGATGCTGCTCTGGAGGTGTTTTGTACACGTGACTAAAACCCATAATGAGCGGACTTTAAGAAATTATCTGAGAAAACCTGCACTGAGCTGATTCAGTCCATTGAAAGACCTTAGAAGAGTGGAGGTGTCTCTGCAGAAGAAGAAACCCCACCTGAGGGCAGCTGCTGTGCCTGAGAACGCCAGCTTCCATTCCCATCGTCTCTCCTGTTTTTCAGATGCACCAGCCACTTCCTTACAAGAAGCATCTTCACATTGTCTCCCAATGGCTCTGCTTTTCTGGCTGAATGCTGGCTGAAATGCCAACCCTCTTCCCTCCCTCCTCAGAGGCAGGCATCAAAGTCTCTGCTGAACAGTTGGGGAAAATCTAGAATTACAGCATAATCGTGAAAGGAGAAATGTGACCTCTTCTGCTGACATGGTCTAAGGGAAAACGACACAGAGCTTAACTTTCCCCATGTCCCCAGACACCCTCTTCTCAATATCCTTTTTCTTCAAATATCCACTGTTTGTACCCACCTTTGAGGAAATTAAACACAGGCACATGCACATGCAAATGTACACTTCCTAAACACAAGCATTCGTTCTCTGAAGCAGTACAAAATAAGCTCAGGAAAAAAACAAACATTATTCTAATTGCCTTTAATTTAGCCCACAGTAGAGTGGGTATTTACCTGTATTTTGCATTAGTCTTTTCTCCGTCCCTGCTACTTCCTGTTGCCTTTCAAATTGTGTCTGCTCTCATGCATAAGAGATAAAATGAGCCACACACTTCTTATGGGGTATTTCCCTTCTATGGAAAGATCTGATTGACCTTTCTAAATTACCACTTACAAAGGACTCATTCAGTGTGTAGACATGTCCACCTTGGTTAGTAGGTTGGGAAGGGAGAATTTTATTTCTTTATTTAACACATGTGGTACTGGCAATTTTGTTTATAATCATGACATGTAATTTCAAATTCTTTAAAAGAATTTTAATTTCACTGAAAAGAAAAAAAAATACTTTGACAGTAACTAACAGTCTCTTTTTTCTTGTTCTTCCAGCCTGAACTCCTGGCTATGCCACAAAATCTTGCCCAGGTAGTCCCAGGACTCCCACAAAGGTGGCTTCATGCACTTTTGAATCGGTCCTTTATGCTTATACTTGGCATTCACCAGTTTCCTTGCCTCCCCTGAAAGACATCTCAAGGAACAAAAGTAACCATGTGCTCCTCGATAGCCACAGGCCCTCAGTTCTGGGGTGAATGCAAAGAGAGACCTCTCAGCCTCTGGACATTGTCCCATGGGAACCACTGCAGAACTGCCTTCCCGCCCAGTGTCAGCAGAAACCACCACAGAGCAGGCCTCTTTTTCCTCTTTGTTTGTTACTTTGTTTTAGTCCATCCTCTCCCTGGGACTCAGATATAAATCCAGAAAAAGCAAGGCCAGGGACAAAGTTGTGAGGGCTACTGTGTTCCACTGAATTGCCCTCCCATCTTTTGATACGGCCAAGAAAACCCCTCTGCAGATAGCGACTATCATCCTTTGGGGAAAACACAATGAGGAAGAGGAGGAGAAGAAAAATAGAATAAAAGGAAAAAGAGCAGTAGCAGGGGAACAAAAAGCAGGCAAATTCTAGATGCAGGTTAACACAGGAATGGAAGGCAGTGAGCAAGTTTCCGTTCCAATGACTTCCAGCTTCAGTGCAGGTTATAGTCAGAGCTGCAGGAGGCAGCAAGGCTGTGATAGGAAACCATTCATCCAAAGAAACTGCAGGCAACGTTTAGGGTCACTAGTGAGGTAAGTGAGGAAGGGAATCCTGGAAAGGAGAGAGCCAGAGAGTTGAACTGCAGATTCTGCATATAAACCGTGTACTGAACTCTCACCTAAGCATGGGCAGAGAGCACGGCAAGCAGCCCATTTACAGGGAAAAGAGCTAGACTCAGGGTAAAACAGCTGCTCATGAGGTAGAGCCTGAAGGGAGACCAACCAAATTAATTTTAATAAGCAATACATTATACTCATTGAAAGAATATACACAAATCTAAAGTCCTCACAGCAAGACATTTACGATGATCGGGACACACACTAAAATTCCCTCATGTGTAAAGAAACTACAACATGTGACACACTCTCAAGACAAAAGAAAAACAAGGAGGCTGCTGAGAAGTAAAATAAAGTTTGAATCTGAGCAATGCAAGCTCCCTTTTATTATCAGGCCCAGAAAGCATTGGAATGAAACAGCAGTCCTGTCACTCTGCCTTGAGTTAAAGAATTACCTCTTGAAGCCACTTGCTGTATGGGCTCTAGATTAACTGACACCAAGAAGCCATAAATTAACCTGAAAATGCCTTTGTTGGACACCAAAACTCATACTCTGTAGTTCAGCAATGCATAGCCAATCACTAATCAATGTTATCTCTGTAAGCCAATGAGAATTCCTGTCAAACAAGTTTGTATCCACCCCTCCTTGCCCCCTTTCACCTTCAAAACCTGATAGTAACAAAGGCTGATGGAGTGAGTGCTTCCCAGGGAAACTTGGAAGTATCCCCAGCAGTTGTCCTCACCGGGGCTCAGGTAAACTCGGTAAAATTATATTTTGTGCCTCAGCTTCTTTCTTTAGTTTGACACAACCCTGATATGTCCCACGTGTTAAAATTATCTGACACGGATTTTAAAGCAGCTATGATAACTCTATCTGATGAGTAACAAGCTTCTAATTAAAGATAGGAATTCTCAGCAGAGGCATAGAAAATGTAAAAAAGGTTCAAGTTGTAATTCTGAAACTCAAAACTAGTGTACCTAAAATTAAAAATAAAAAGATGTATTATCTTAATCTAAAGGACAGAAGAAACTGTCAGAACTTGAAGAAAGATTAGTATAAATATATAGAAGAGAGAAAATAAACATGTGAAGACATGAGCAGCTTAGATAAAATCAACAAATTTCTTAAAAAATAAAACTGAACGAAACCGACACAAGATGAGACAGAAAATTTGAATAGCCATGTGTAACATACATACCGCATGTTTCCACTTACATGAAATTCTAAAACATACAAAACTAAACCATGGTAGCCTCTGGGTGGTAAGAAAGGGGAGTCAAGAGAAGGGCCCTAAAGGGATTTTCTCATGTAATGGTCACATTCTTTATCTTGATGGGGTTTGTGAATTTAGATTTTACATTCAAACAATGAGAATGACAAAATTCTAAACACATATTGAGCTTTAGTTACTAATGTCTGCAATTTATTCTGAAACACAACCAAAAAAATAAGTTGGAGGGAAGGATGGGATAGATGGACAGAGATGTGACAAGCATGTATGTATAATAAATGAAAAGAGAATTAGATGCTATACATATGGCATTCATTCTAAAGTTCTTACAATTTTGCTGTATGTTTATTTTATAATTAAATATTGGAAAATGTGAGAATTGTTTCACCCTTGGAGATAGCTTAAAAGTCATTACTGAGATGAGCTTGCCTCTCTCTCTCCCTCTTCCCCTGTATTCATTTATTTAAAAATACTCAGCATCTGCTGGTGCCTGTGGGCACTGTAATAGGTGTTGCAGATGTAAGACAAGACAGCCAACATCCTGGCCATCATGAAATTTAAATTCTAGCGGGGCTGGCAGATAATCTCAAAAGGCTGAAAATAACCTTAATATAAAACAATAAGGTAATTTCAAAAGATAAGGTATGGCATATTTATATAAAGAAGTACTCCAAGGGCATTAAATTTTATGTTTTCTAAATATTCCTACTGACATGGTAAAATGTTCACAGATGCATGATTTTAAAGTTCATTACAAACCAAAATGCTGGTAGGTTCCCAATCATGTAAAGGGAAAATACAGTACAGCTATACAAAGTATATGTATTCCCAACCACCCATAGATACCATGCATTATTCTGTGATTAGTTAAACCATGATAGACAAGGTCACGTTTTTCCTCTCCACAAAGAACATCTTATGAATCTTTGCAAGGCACTTGGTACAAGAAAGTTAAAATATCCTATTCAAGAAAGACTAAATCATGATTTCTGCAGAAGACCACAGATCAGGGCCAATCTAGAGTAAACACATGTGGAAAAACGTGTGTCTCCAGTAAGAGACAAAATCAAAGGTCAGAGACATCGATGTCACCTAAGCCAGGGGTCCCCAAACCCCAGGCTACGGACCAGTACTCATCTGTGACCTGTGAGGAACTGGGCCACACAGCAGCAGGTGAGCTGTGTGCTGTGAGCATTATCGCCTCAGCTCTGCCTCCTGCCAGGTCAGTGGCAGCATTAAATTCATATAGGAGCACAAACTGGATTGTGAACTGTGCATGCGAGGGATCTAGGTTGTGTGCTCCTTATTAGAATCTAACTAATGCCTGATGATCTGAGGTGGAACAGTTTCATCCTGAAACCATCCCCCACACCACCTCCACCCATCCATGGAAAAACTATCTTCCATGAAACCAGTCCCTGGTGCCAAAAAGGTTGGGGACCACTGACCTAAGCAAGCCCTTGCAGAGCCAGGTTGGGATAAAGCAAACGTGTCCTGCTTACCTTTACTTCCCAGGGAACTTTGAAGTTCAGAACTTTGTGTTACCTGGGATTTAAAACTCAGACTGGAACACACACAGAGAACTTTCTCTGAAATTCTGAAGCCAAGATCTCTCTCCTTCAGTGGATTCTCACCAAACACTCCGGGCGGCTGCAGCAACATATGTAGTCTCCCCAACTCCTAGATATTTCCCTTCCAACGTTCTCGCCTTCATTTGTGTGTCCTCTGCCTCCAGCAAGATGTCTAAGTCCATCCAATAATTGGAGCCACACTTTCTAAAGACAAAGCTAGGGTTAAATCATCGGGAGTAGGTACAGCCCATAGGATGAGTATGCAAACTCTCTGAGCTTCCGTTTTCTCCTATGAAAAAATGTGGATAATAAAATAGGCCCCTCTGATCACTCTAGCCTGTTGTGAGGATGAAGAAATCTGACCTGAGTGTCTTGCTTTGTATGCTGTTAAGTGCCAATAAATTTTTGACATACTATTCTATATCAGGACAATGGTCCAGCATGAATTCACTTGTGGCACCCTCTTAGAAGAGGAATGCTTACTGACACATTCATAAGTACTCCATGTACAGAGAATGCAAATACTTTGTATCTTTTTATATGAAAAAATAACCTAGGGACTCTAATCCCTTTACGGGAACCTTTTCTTCCCTATACTCCACAAGACCTTGCTTTAAGTCTCTACCCCACAGAAAGTCCTCAGTAAATGTTGCCATATTCACTCTTTCCCTGATTAATCTCACACTGCCCCACCTGTTGCATCCACAGAGGTGACTGGTCATGGGGGTGACTCTGAAGGTTGTGGGCGGAAGGCGATTCCAGGTTGTGGAGGTAACTGCAGGTTGTAGGGATGACTCCGCAGGTCATGGGGCAGGGGGACTCTGCAGGTCATGAAGGTGACTCTGAAGATCATGGGGGTGACTGCAGGTCATAGGGTGACTGCAGGTTATGGAGGTAACTGCACATTGTGGAGTGACTGTAGGTCATGGAAGTGACTGTGCGGGTTACTCTGCAGGTTATGGAGGTGACTACAGGTTGTAGAGGGGACTGCAGGTTGTGGAGGTGACTGTAGATCCTGGGATTTACTCTGCAGGTCATGGTGGTGACTACAGGTTGTAGAGGTGACTACAGGTTGTGGAGGTGACTGTAGGTCATGGGGGTTACTCTGCAGGTCATGGAGGTGACTACAGATTGCGGAGGTAACTGCAGGTTGTGGAGGTGACTGTGGGTCACGGGGTTACTCTACAGGTCATGGAGGTGACTACAGGTTGTAGAGGTGACTGCAGGTTGTGGAGGTGACTGTAGGTTATGGGAGTTACTCGGCAGGTCATGGAGGTGACTACATGTTGCAGAGGTAACTGCAGGTTGTGCAGTAACTGGAGGCTGTGGAGGGGACCGGAGGTTGTGGGTGTCTCTCCCAGTTGTGGTGACAAAGCCTCAAGGCTGCCAAATCACACACAGGGCTATCTCTTCAGGGCCACAAAGAGTGCCAATTCTGTATTTTGAAGGATAAGGCTGCATTCCCAGCATTTTGTGACCACATGTGTCTCTCTGATAAAATACAAATATAATTCATGCTTTGCCCTATAGTTTCAGGGTCTACTGATCTATGCAATTCTGCATGACAAGCCTTGCAGCTACCACCTGGGCTCCCTGGGATGTTTATTCGTAGGACATGATCTCTTGGAACAAACTTGCTGTGATACAGGAAACCCAAGCCATGTGGCTAGGGCACTGTGCTGCCCAGTCCAGATGAGCCCTCAGCCAACAGCCAGCATCAGCTGCCAGCCACGGAGGAGCACTCTTTGACATTCAGCCAGTTAAGCCTTTGCCTGACTCCAACCTTGAATTCCTTCTAGCTGCAACACAGGAGACCCCAAGTGAGACCAACTAGTTGAGTCCAGTCTATCCACAGACCCAGGAGAGATAACAATAAATTGCTGGCTTAAACCACTAAGTTTTGGGGTGGCTTTGATTCACAGCAATAGATGATGAGAACATATGTTCACTCCCAAGTCTGTGGCCTCACTGAAGCTGGCCCGTTCAGGGGGAGCATGCTCTGATCCACCAGGGCTCTTCTTGCCCCAAAGCCTCCTTTCTGTGGACCCACATGTAGGAGAGTCTTACCTCTCTTTCTGTGTTGTTTTGTACTGCAAGTAACTCAGCTAGCTTTGCACTGCACTGCAGCCACCACATGTGCTGAAACTCTCCAAGAGCTGACATTCCCAGGGTAATCTGGGAGGCTGAAACAGCCTTCTGCAGAGTTCACATGTTTACTCTCTGGGCTCCTTTCTTTGGATGAGGTCCCACCTAAAGAAGGCAGGGGTGACACACCCGGGCTCAGGGTTTGCCGGCTGGTCAGCCAATCCACTTCAATCGCACTGTCTCCTCTTACTTGATATTTGGACAAATGGGACTTTGTAGGATTTTCTTTCCAGAGTTCAAGGAGGATGAATCAAAACCCTGAGACAGCTCTGGAAATATTGAGGCAATGAAATAAATCACTGACAAAGTATCAAGGACGTGGCTGGTAGCAGAATTCATGAAAGCAGAAGCTGGGGTTCACAATCCCAAAGCACACTAGAAACACAGGCTTCTCTCCTGTATACATACAAAGCCACATTCAGAAGCAAACAATAGCCTGGAAGGTGATGCGAGCCCCATGTAAGCCTTCAGTAGCAGTCAAAGGTGAGTCGTCAAAAAGGACCACACATAGGGCCTAAGTAGAAAGACCTTTTAAGTGGGAAATCAACATAAGCTAAAGGCAGAGGACAAATGTGTGTCATAAGAGATACTACACAAGAAAGAGGCAGAATTCAGATAAGTTGTCATCTACAAAGATATTATACACAGAGATGCATACACACACACACAAACACACACATGCTGTGACATGAAAACAATATTAGGGTTCAAAGCAATTTTCTAAACAAATAATAAAAAATTGAATGTGAAAAAGATGAAAATGGCACTGCAAGGAACAAACACACAAGGAGTAACCATGAATTAAAACTCAGGCAAAGCAGGCAGGACAGAGCATCACAGAGCAGACATTAAAGCAATCAGGTAGAAGGTGTCATGGATGACCCAAAAGCAAATGCACTGTGCTCATGATTTCTTCCCAAAGAAGAAAGTAAAGCAAACGAAACAGAAAAGACTCAAAATTATCCACGACCCAATGAACACCCAGTGGACCAGCACAGTGGGTGGGTATGCACACTCCTACTGCTGCCCCTGAACAACACTGTGCAAAGGCGAGGAAGAAGTACAGCAGGCAAAACCCTCAAACCAAGGAGCATAGAGGGACGCTGTGGAGGAAGAACGGTACCAAGTCCAGCAGGTCCGAAAGCAGAAAGTGGAGAAGGAGTGAGATAGTGAAATCTAAGCGCCTGTGGAAGTGGATACCAAGAGGAAGGGGCCACTCTACCCCCACAGAGCCACAGAAAGTCTGGAAACTCAATGTACCAGTAGTCGTCGAAGTGAAGGAAGGGTGGAAAACAGGGAAAGGTATCCCAATTCTGGTTACAGAGCAGTTAGAGCCCCATATTCTGTGACCTGTTATGCTCAGTTAAGTGAAAACCTCTTGCCGAGGATTCTTCAAGCAGAAGAACAGGGCTCTCTGGGAGGACTAAATGAGGTCTGCATTCTGCCTGCAGGACTTTCCACCCTGCCACCTGCTCACGGGAGATGGGCCACCACAGGACATGGGAGGAGGGTCTTCTCCAGAAAGACTATAGGCCCAGAGAAATGACCTTCAGATACTAAACATCTGGGGTTTCCCCAAAGAAGCTTCTGGATATCTATTCAAGTCACCCTACACAAAGCCCATTTATCCACAAGCCTTGCCCATCCACAGCTCTTCCCATTAGCCCTTTGGTATGCCCCTCTCCAGTTAAGAGAGTCACAAAGTCCTTCAGCATGAAAGACAGAAGCCAAAATATACACAAAAGTGGAATGCAGAAGCAATTTTGAAAAGCACAATAATTAGAATCTTCCAAAATACAATATACTATATTGCACTCAAAATACAGAAACACTTTAACAAGAGTGAGGGTGTGGGCAGAGGAATGAATGAGATAGAAGGTATGAAGAAAAGGTTCAGTGGACATTTAAAACTGACAGCTAAAATGAAACATGCCCCAATGGGTCAAAAGATAAAATTGAGAAAATTCTCCAATACATAGAAGAAAGGCATAGATGTATAAAAAAAATAGGCACACAAAGATTAAAACATTGGAGGGTCAAATCAGGAAGTTAATATCCAACTAGTAGGAAACCCAAAAAGAAACAAGAGAAGAGAGGAAATTACTTTTAAAAAATCCCCTCCACACACACAAGAAAGTATTCCAGAAATAAAGAGCTTGATTTTCCAGCATACTTAATGAAAAGAACCACTCCACAACAAATAATTATGAAGTTTCAGAACACCAGAGTTAAAACAAACATTCTAAACAATTCCAGAGAGAAAGCTTGAGAGAGAAAGAGAAATTGTCAGAATGGCAATGGACTTCTCAACAGAAATGATGGGAGCTAGAGGATAATGGAGCAATGCCTTTGAATTTCCAAGGGAAGTGGCTTGCTGATCTAGAATTCTAGTCCCTGCCAAATAATAAGTAGGAGAGTAAAAACAGTTCAGATGTACAACAGAGCAAAACAGCACCTTTCCACACTTTCCAGGAATTGTTGGAAGCTGTGCTCCACAAAAATGAGGGAGTAAATTAACAAGAGGAGAAATGAGAAACAGGAAACAGGAACCCAGCAGGAAGAGGAGTAAAGAGAATCTTAGATGATGAGGTGAGGGCTTAGCAGACAGCTGTCATAGCCCTGAAAACTAGGGAGGCTCACAGTGTGGAGGGGAGATTATCTGAACTATTACAGAATAGAGAAACAGAATGGTAAGATGGGGTTACAACTCCTTTGGAAATTTTGGGAAGGATCAGTTATGATTATACAGAAAGACAAGCAAATAAAAAAGGGGGCAATTACTAATTTAAGGAAAAACAAAAAGTTGTACAGCAAAGAGTATGTAACTATGGCACTCAGTCTTCTCAGCACTTACTCACTTAGCAAGTATTGAATGAGTAATGATTTCAAGTCAGGTATTTGTAAGGTTTGTTTCTGAGGATAAAACGAAGAAACTGAGGCCAGCACCAAAATAATCCAATGCAAGGGAATTTATTGAGTCTCCCGGGTGAGTTTCTGCAGTCTGGACAGGAGGGGCCAGAGAAGTTGCATGGACTCCTCTTAGACAGGGGGTTTTATAGGGAGTGAAACAGCTCGATTGGTTGTGGGAGAGCAAGACTGCTATTGGGTAAGTTACAAGCCTTGACCTAGGACTTGGCTTGTTGTTGGTTGGAATTACTTGCCTGCTAT
>CAUYQU010035156.1:0-46892 GCA_963574635.1 Cheracebus regulus
CACCCCCCCGCCCCCCCCCCCCCCCCCCCCCCCCCCCCCCCCTCCCCCCACCCCCGACCCCCCCCCCCCCGCCCCCCCCCCAGCCCCCCCCCCCCCCCCGGCCCCCCGGCCCCCCCCCCCCCCCCCGCGCCGCCCCCCGCCCCCGCCCCCCCCCCCGCCCCCCGCGCCGCCGCCCCCCCCCCCCCCCCCCCCCCCGGGAGGAAAGCCATGGGAAAAGAATTGGAAAAGTGTGAGTATAAATAGAGTTTTTGTACTTTTGGCTGAAGCCTCTTAGAATCTGTGAATAATAAAGACTCCATTACTATCCACAAAATAACTTCCTTGGAGAAAAAACATGTTACCTGAAAATTACCTGCTGTCTTGATGAGGGCCTGGAGAATAACACAAAAGCAACATCTAATGGAAAGGGGTGGTAGAAAGAATGTCCCTGTAGCAATCAATGTTAAAATGTGCAGTTAAAACTTTCAGGACAGAATAAAAACCAAACTCATGAAGGTGCCCAACGCAGTAGTTGGGAATCCCAGGCTAAGGCACAGCCATACTTCTGAAACCTTGGAATGAAAGAAACAGTGCCCCTGATGATTTATCACAATGATAAACTTTAGAACTTTAACTTGAGGAGATGGGGTAGGGCAAGGAATTAAAAATAAGTAAATAATTAAAAAAAAAAACTCTTTCTGAGCATTCCTTGCTCATCTTATTTGAAAGCGGAATTTCTCTACTGGAACTGCTGATTTGTAAGGCCACCAGTTTACATGGGTTTCAAAGGGCTTAAGCGTTTACTTATGAAAATATTCTACTTGTTTGTGTGCCAATATCACACACACACACCCATCCCATTTATACCTCTAGGCCAGTGTATCTCAGTCTCTGAACGATTGATATTTGGGGGCAGAAACTTCTTTGTTGTGGGGCCATCCTGTGCATTGTAGGATGTTTAGTAGCATCCCTTGCTCCACCAACTAGATGCTAGTAGCTCCTTCCTTCTCTCCCTACCCACAACCCTCATATGACAACCAAAAACGTTTCCAGACATTGCCACATGTCTTCTGGGGAGGGGAGAGCAAAATCACCCCTGGTTGAAAACTACTGTTTGAGGCCAAGATGAAGACCTTTAGTGAGAGGGAAGAGAAGACTCTTGGGAGACTGAGGAAAAAGAGAGCTTCCTCCAGAATTCAGATATTTATTCTTCAAATTATTTTATTTATGGAAGTTACTCAAAGATGCTTACAAGTGTTATTAGGAAACTGATCTCATTCCAAGCAAGCCAATATTACAAATGTTATTTTAAACTGTAACTTATAACTGCTTTTCTACAGGTCTTGGTGGATATAAGCCTTTGTATTAAAGAATGCTATTGAGTCATTCATTGTTTTTATAACTCATGGTGCTGCTAGCCTTCCACTTGGAATGGCATCAAGTGGTGTTTTGCTTTCATCCCCAAAACTTTTCATACTACTTTGATGCATTGCCGAAAATACATTTTAATGGAATAAGTTATGTTTTACTGCAATTCTCTAAGAACCCATTGTATCTACTTGCTAGTAAAGCAAGCATTTTCAATTGGAATGTAACAGTTATCTAGATCCATTTTGCCATGTTGCTGCACAGATGTAAAATATTTTACTACCAGCAAGATTGTACTTTGCATATAATACTCATCTTGCCAAATAACCTTATGACCAAACCTCATATCTTAATAGTGATTAAAGTTAATATTCCTTAATCTGAAGTTTAAGAATACACCCTTCTTTGGCATTTACATCTTACCTTGATTTATATTTTTCTGCCAAAGAATAGAAAAACACTGCAAATGGTGTTTTGTTTTTAGTGGCTCCCTAGGCCCTTTTTTCTCAATTTGTTTCAACCAACATTTATCAAACACGGAGTATGGGTAGGACTTGTGCCAACTTCAAGCAGATTTTTAGTTTAGCCATAAAATCAGATGTGTTTCTTCTACAATCATGCTGTAATTTATCTATTCTCTATCATTTTTATATTAGTGAAGATTAACTACTGAAAAAGTTATCAGTTTCTCCATCTATAAATAGAGGACAGAAATCAGGAAATAGAAGAGAGAAGCCATAAAAGGCAGGCTAGGTTTTTACAAAACTAAACATCTAGCTATATGACTCAAAGATGTGGTGAGAATTCTGTTTCCTGTCACTTTACTACTTGGCATCAAGTAGATGAAAAACATGCTGAAACTTTTGGGCTAAACTTTTATTTTCACCTGGATAGATGGCAGGCCTAGAGGAACATCATAGGAAAAACTCTTGAAACGTCTATAACGTCAGATGAGTTATGGACAAAATATATACTTTCTGGCCTATAATTTGTTCACTGTATTTTTCCATATTTGCTACTTATTTATTAGTTACATATTAAGTATCAGTCAGTAGTAATAGTATTAATATCACCAATTCATTTAAAAATTTTAACTATAATTTTTACTTGCTTTTTGATTCTGTGTCTTTTAATTTAGGTGCTGGTCCCCTAGTCTGGAATCAATTTACTTGGCTGTGTAGGAATTACGTGAAAATTTCCAAATGATACAAGCCAGGTATTCACAGCTCTTTAAGTGTTGAGACTACAGTGGAAGCTTTCCAAGAGTTGGTGTCTGTGACCTACAGCAGGGATGACAAAGATGGCACGTGGGCCTATTTTCACTGTCCCTTAGGTAAGTTGTCTCCACAAACTCACCAACCTTGCAGTGCCCCATTCTCCCATCCCAATCATGTTTCCTCTCTCCAGTCACCTGGGAGGACCATCCTTGGCAAGCGTCAGATCCAATGGCCTCTTTCTGCACTGCTGTGACGAGTTTATGGGAGCACAGCGGCCCTCACACTCTCCTGCTGTGCCCCTGTGTGTGTCACTTACTATATCTCTCACTGCTCTGAGCAGTACAGAGCACCTAGAACCTTAGAAAATTATTTTTCAAAGGTTTCTTATCTTAGCTCTGTATGTCACAATAAACAACACACTTGACATCTTAAAAGTGGTATTTTACAAACATTCCCTTACTCTTCCTCTCATTCCTTTTCCTGTTGTTTCTAATTCTCGTTGTTTAATTATTGGCTCTTCAAGAAGAAGGAAGAAATTGGTTTAAAGCTAACTAGAAGATACTGAGGGAGGAAAGGGGACTTACTAGAGGAGAGTGCAAGGGGAGAGTTATCAGCGTTAGTCTTGGAACAAGGCTAGTGCTGCCAGACTACAAATGATTTGTCTGGCGGGTGCTATTGTTTGAATGTCATTTGTGCCTGCCAAAACTCATGTTGAAATTTAACCCCCAGTGTGGTCCTGTTGGGAGGTGTGGCATAGTGGGAGGTGTTTGGGTCATAGGTGTGGATTCCTTATGAAGAGAAGAATGCCCTCCTGGGGTGGGTGAGTCTTTGCTTTCCTGGGGAATGAATTAGTTTCGGGAAGACTGGGTTGTTAAAGAGGGTCTGGCTTCCTTAACTTCTCTCTTGCTTCCTGTCTTGCCATGTGATCTCTTTGCACCTGCCAGTCCCATTTTCACCTTTTGCCATGAGTTGAAGCAACCTGAGGCCCTCATCAGATGCAGATGCCCAGTCTTGAATCTTCCAGCCACCAAAATTGTGAGCTAAATAAGCCTCTTTTCTTTATAAATTACCCAGCCTCAGGTATTCTGCTATAGCAACACAAAACGGACTCAGACAGTGCAGGCATGTGCAGGGGCGGCCATGTCCCAACATGCGGTGGGGTCTTAGTGGTATGTTCCCCAGCCCTGGCAGCCAGCATCCCTGCCCACTTGTCACACAGTGCTAGTGCCTTCCTGAGAAGGCTGCTCAGAAAGCTGAGGAAGTACAAACAATTGTTGTGGGTTGAATTGTGTCTCCCTAAAATGCATGTTGAAGTCCTAACCCCTAGTACCTCAAAATGTGACCCCATGTGGAAACAGGGTCATGACAAGTGTGATTAGTTAAGATGAGGTCATACTGGAGTCAGGTGGGCCTGTCATCCAATAGGACAGGTGTCCTTATAAAAAGGGAACATTTGGAGACAGGTCACGTATACAGAGAGAACACTGTGTGAAGGTTGAAGTCATGCTGCCACAAGCCAAGGAACCACCAGAAGCTAGAAGAAAGGCCCAGAATGATCCTTCCATAGTGCTTTCAGAGGAAGCATGCCCTCCCTGCCTGCACCCTGATCTCAGATTTCTGGCATCCAGTGCTGTGAGACAATAGCTTTCTATTGTTTAAGCCACTCACTTTGTGGCGCCTTGTTACAGCATCCTGGGAAACTAATGCTGTATAACAATGTGGCAATGGCAGGCCTGCCGTTGATCTTGACTCGAAGCTCCTGGAAGGGTGCTGGTTTGATGGTACTAAGAAATGTGTACAGTCCAAGTCCAAACATCTAGAATGAAACCTATGTAAGTTGATAATAGACATATACATATAAGGAAATAAAAATACAATTTCCAGGCAACTCCATGAAAATAATGATTGCTGAAACTACTTGTTATGGCACTTAACAGAAATGATAAAAACATGTGGTTACTGTTGGGCTTCTTAAATGCCAAAGAATCTGTATCTCCAGGTACCAGGGCAATCCCAGGAGCTGAGCACTTGAGGTCATCTCCTTCTATAACTCAGCTCAACCAAAGTTTACTAATCTGACCAAGTGCTAAGAATTCTAAGAAATGGCAATAGGAAAAAAAAATCAAACAAAATTCCTGCCATTAAGTAGCTTGTTGCATAATAAATAATAAGGAAGGTAGAATTTTGGAAGAATCTTTCACTAATTATCCTATAGGGAATTTCATCCACTTACACCAAGGACTGTTGAAGACTCTTTTAGTTACAGGTGATGGAAATACAATTCAAGCTGGCTAAAATGAACACACAGATAAAACCATGACTAATTTGAGGATGAAAATATGATTTTATTCAGTGTATTACTCAGAAATCTCTCGAGAAACAGAACCAGTAGGAGAGATTGAGGGAGGGAGAGACAGAGATAGGGAAATGGGGAGAGAGGCAGAGAAGGAAGGAGAGAGAGAGATGGAAAGAAGATATTTATTTTAAGAAATTTGTTCATATGAATTTAGGGGCAATTTGTAGGGCAGGCTGGCAGGCTAGAAAATCAGGTAAGAGTTGACATTACAGTCTTGAGTCCAAATTCTGCAGGGCATCAGGCTGGAAATGCAGGCAGCATTTCTATATCGCAGACTTGAGGAGAATGCCTTCTTCTTTGGGAAACATCAGTCTTTGTACTTAACGCCTTCAACTGATTGGATGACATCCATACACATTATGGAGGTTACCCCAAATCTAGTAATTTAAATGTTAATCATCTTTAAAAAAAAATACCTTCACAGCAACATCTAGACTGGTGTTTGTCAAACAACTGGGCTCCATAGCCTATGCAAGTTGACAGAGTTAAGCATGGCAGGTCGAGTGGAACCCAGGGAGTGCCCTTCAGTCACCAGGAATCTCCTCTTCCCCATCTTTCTACTCTGCTTCTTCCTCAGTGAAGGCTGTTACTTCCCTGTCTTCCTGTACATGCCCATGCCCACACCAGTCATTGTGGCCAAGGGAGTGCTTTTCTGGCTGGGGCAGAGAATGGGGAGAGAGGCTGTTGTGTTAGAAGAAGGGATGTCAGGCGGGCAAAATCAGGAACTGTAGGCAAGTGTAGTTTTGAAGGAAAAAAAAGCATTTTGTGCAAAATCAGCCCTGGGGTACTGAGAGGTGGGAAGGAAGAGGGAGAAAGGAGAGACTGTCTGAGAGAAAGGAAGAGTCCTTGCTGGAATGCCTTACATACTCCTGCTGCTGGAGGTGGGCAGTGACATCAGTGGTCACCAGCGACCATATGTAACTGATGGGCTTATACCCATTAGCTTGATTTAAACCACCTTTGAATCTCATGAAGTTTTCCTTTGAGGAAAATTTAGTTTTTCTCATTGATTTAAAGTCAGTCATTTCTATTCCTCTCAGCACAGAATTACTTTTAATTATAAATGTATGACATTTAAAATTATTTAAATACAAATATTTTTACACCAAGGGGTGTGGAATGTGGGGTGTGGGATGTGGGGATGGAAGCAATGAATTTTTTTCCTGTGCAAAAACCCTGCTGGAAAAATATTTTCCCTTAGTCATTGTTCCAAAAATCATCCCTCTCAGAGATGCTTGTTATTTAAAATTAAATGGAATTGGCATTCAGAGATTTTTGAATAATTTAGCTGAACTTGCTTGAGTGATTACGTAATGGTTGCAAATGGGTCAAGGCCCAGGTCATCTGTGGGAATTAAACAATATATTTGTTTCTGTGGCTATTGTTCATCTACCTCCCTCATCCTCATCTTCGCCCATCCCCACAGCTGCTTCCACTCTCTCCACACTGGAGGAGAGGAGAGTGGCTCCCTTTTATCCATCCTACTCCCAGGGCAGTGTCTGGCATCTAGTATACAATGCATCAGAGTGTGCTGAATTGCCCTGATTGTTGACACCTGGGGAGCTCTGGCATTTAAGAAAATAGAGCTGTGACAGTTCTATAGACTCCCAGAGAGGAAATCTTTTAGAATGAAGTCAACAACAATGACAACAACAACAGCTTCACAAATTTCTAGATGCACAGTTGCCATTGTTGGCAGCTTTGTACAACAAAAATCTTACATGCAGCTAATGTCTGTCAAATATTGGAAACCAACACTGGGAAACTCTGAAGTGTGTTTTCTGTGTTCCCACTCTTTACAACCGACCCCCTCCCCCATTTTTTAAACAACTCTCCCAACTGTCCATACATTTCCCATATTCAAATCTCCCCTACAATTTTCATTCTTCTAATCAAAGTAGAAAAGGACCTCATTTTAATCATTTTTACTTAATGAATTGATTAAAATTTAAAATCACTGAATGTCATTTACTTCTTTATTATAAAATGAAAATGCATCACACCTGAAGGGGAGTCCAGTTATGAATAAGAAGATAGAGATGGTCTACGTGTCCATTGATAGGTGCCTTCTTCCTTCTTTCTCCCACTTTATTCTTTCTTGGGGAATGAGTGGGAAAAGGGCATAGACAGGGTTACCCTGAAAACCAACCCGAACAGTACAATGACTTCAGTCCTTTGAGAGTGACTAGAGGGATCAAATAGGAAAGGTGGTATGGACTTTTTCCTACCCCAAACACCTATTTCCAGGACCTGAAGATCCCTTTCTCTAGGGATAGTAACAGCACCTTGCCTTACTGCAGGCACTTCTGGCAAATCGTCTCTTCCCTGCTTTCTACTGAACACAGGTGAGTCAGCTTCCTCACCCTTAACCCAACCCTTTCCATCTGTGTGCTTGAACAACAGAAACCATAATGTGCCTACTCAGCCCACCACTGTTGGGAGTTTGCATACACTATTGCTAGTCTGAACACAACCCCAAAGACACTTTTTTTTTTTTTGAGACGGAATCTTGCTCTGTCACCAGGCTGGAGTGCAGTGGTGCGATCTGGGCTCACTGCAACCTCTGCCTCTGGGTTCAAGCAATTCTTCTGCCTCAGCCTCCTGAGTAGCTGGGACTACAGGTGCGCACCACCATGCCCAGGTAAGTTTTTGTATTTTTAGTAGAAATGGGATTTCACCATGTTAGCCAGGATGGTCTCAATCTCCTGGCTAACCTCGTGATCCACTCACCTCGGCCTCCCAAAGTGCTGGGATTATAGGAGTGAGCCACCACGCCCAACCCTGAAGACAGATTAATACTGTCTTAATTTCACATGTGAAATTCAGAAACGGTAGGTCACATTCTCAAGGTCACAGCACTAAGTGGCAAAGTCAAGATGCTTGGGTTTCTTCAGCTCCAAAACTCATGCTCACTGCACCACTCTGCCTCCCAGGTGTGTTTTAATGTTGTCCAGCAGTCCTACATTCGTTTTTTTTTTTTTTAATTATAATATTGTTACTCTGCTCTCTCCCTAACCTGACTTCTTGGGTCACATTGTCATGCCTCTTATATGATTTCTGCCTCCACAAGAATGTCCCTTTGGCACTTTACATGCCTTGTGACCAAAACCAAATGTAAAACTGTTTCTGTGTTTCCAGTTTTTGTTAATTCTATTAAGTCACCTAGTTGCTTAAACCAGAAACCTGGGACCCTTGACTTTTCCCTTTTTCACGCTCTCCTTTTCCAGTGGGTCACCAAGTCCAACAGATTGTTGCTCACACATACATATCCATAAACATAAACACATACATATGCAGTGCAGGTCTGCCCCTGGACTCTCATTTTTCATTTTGTAAGAATCCTAATTGTTCTCTCATTCAAACCCCCAGGTTGCCATTAAAATATTTTTTTCTAAAATACACATTTAATTATGTCATTCTCTTGCTTATACATTCACAGAATAAGGTCAGAATTCCTTGGCGTGGTATAGAGGACCCTTTCCCCCTCCCCACCCTACTATTCCCTGCCATGACCCAACTCCCTTGCTTGCTCCCAATCTACCATATCTTGTGTGTGAGTGTGAGAGGGAGAGAGAGAGAGAGAGAGAGAGAGAGAGAGTGTGTGTGTGTGTGTGTGTGTGTGTGTGTGTGTGTGTGTGTGACAGAGTATTGCTCTGTCGCCCAGGCTGGAGTGTAGTGGCACAATCTCAGCTCACTGCAACCTCCGCCTTCCATGTTCAAGCGATTCTCCTGCCTCAGCCTCCCAAGTAGCTGGGATTACAGGCATGCACCATCACGCCTGGCTAATTTTTGTATTTTTTGTAGAGACAGGTTTCACCATGTTAGCCACGTTGGTCTTGAACTCCTGACCTCAGGTGATCCACCTGCCTCAGTCCCCCAAAGTGCTGGGATTACAGGAGTGAGCCACCATGCCCTGCCGTACCATGTCTTTTGATTCTATACTTTTGCAACTGCTCAACTTTTCTAGTTCCAAGTGGCCATCTTCTGTCCATGCACCAAAGCCAAGTTTAAATGTCAGGGTTCTGTAAAACCCTCTCAGATTTCTCTGGAAAACTTAGCTTTTCTGCACTTTCACAGGTTTTATCACATACCTAGATTACAGAACACATACTGTTGTGCTTGGAGCGTCTGCTGACAGTGTACCTCTTGGTCCCACTAAAGTGAGAGTTCCTTATGGGCAAAGATCTATATTGTCTGTACTTGGAATTCAGACATCTTGGGCTGTTTCTGGCATACCATACATCCTCAATAAATGGTGTTGGGTTGACTTCAGTGGAATGCATCTTAGGAACAAGAGTTTCACAGTGTCCACCTTCCAGCCATGCACTTGTGATTTAAATATCCACTCACAGTTAAGCTGAGGCCTGACCAAAATAGGGAAGATTACAGTTTTTCTGTCAGTGGCCTTTTCTTTCTAACTTCCTCTTTCCTACTAAGTAACAGCCTCTCTCCTCCTTTTAGATTCCCAGTGACCTACATTTTTGCTGTCCTCTTCCCAGATCAGGAAGGCTCTGGAATCATCACTTGTATACCAACTGAAACTCTTAACTCTGCTGCACACTAGCTGTGATCCTGGGCAAGTTCACCTGTCTGAAATTATTTCATTTCTAAAGTGGAGATTATAGTATCTGCCTCCTAAGGTTGCTGTGAAAATTCAACAGGAAACTCCAAGTAAAGTATTAGCACAATCCCAGGTATATAATAATAGCTCAATTAATGTTTTTTAAAAATGCCTTATTTATACTGATATGCTAATTTTTCCCAATGTATTTACTTTAAGAATTTCTATTTAATTGTGGAACAAATGATCTCTTATTAAGAAATCTGCTAAATCAACTAAAACCTATTGGCACCTTCCTTGGTGCCTGGCTTCCTACCTTGTACCGGGAATGCAGGAAGGGAGACTCGATCCCTGCACTGGGAAATGTGTTGATCCAGAGTCCTCGGTATAGGTGCTGATGTGTGAGGCTTTCCAGGGTTCAGAATGGAGGCATCTGAACAGCCCATGGAGGTTGCTGAAGGCAAGTTTTCCAAGCAGGGGTCCACGAGGGCTGGAATCAGTCAGAGGAAGGCAATCTTGTCAATGGAAACATGAGCAAGGGAACAGGAGTCAGGGTTTGACAGGAGAGGATAAATGACAAGTCATTTGGTTCAGCTGCAGCTTGGGTATGCGTAGGAGGGAGTCAGAAAGATGAGGCTGAAAAGACAAGCAGGTGGCCAAATCTCAGGGGCAACAGCAAGTGGGTGGGAAGGAGTGGGCTGCAGTTCTTCTAGCCCAGTAAAAGTCAACTGCGTTTGCATATTGGAGTCACCGGGAGCTTTTAAAAATACCAAAGCCATGACCCTGGGCTATTACATAGGAACTACTATGGGCAAAACTGAAGCATCATTTTTTAAAATTCGAAAGTGATTCTAATGCACAGCCAAGATTGAGAAATGCTGCAGTCTAGCCCCTGAAATCACATCAATCCAGATTTGGCTGTCAAGTAACTCAGAGTAATCGTGGACCTTAAGCATGGGCAGGAAACCAAAAGCACATCCAACCCTACTCCTGTATTTTTCAAATTAGTTAATTAATTTTTGTGGTAAAATATACACATAACATAAAATTTACTATTTTATCCATTTTCAAGAGCACAGTTCAGTAGTATTATGTACACTCCCTTGCTGTGCAATCATCACCTCCAGCCATTGCCAGATCTTTTCATTATCCCAAACTTAAACTCTGCTTCCCCCAACCCCTTGCAAGCACTATCTACTTTCTGTCTCTATGAATTTGGCTTTTCTAGGTACCTCATACAAGTTAAATCACATAGTATTTGTCCTTTTGTGACGGGCTTATTTCCCTTAGCATAATGTCCTCAAAGTTCATCCATGTTGTCACATGTGTCAGAATTTCCTTTCTTTTTAAGGCCGAATAATTTTCCTCTGCATGTATACATCATATTTCATTTATAGCCATTCATCCATTGGTAGGCTCTTGGGTTGTTGGCTATTATGAATAATTCTGCTGTGAGATGGGTATACAAATATCTATTTGAATCCTTGTTTTAAATTCTTTTGGTTATATACCCAGAAGTGGAATTGCTGAACCATACAATAACTCTATTTTAATTTTTTTGAGGACCTTCCATACTGTTTTCCACATTGGTTACACCATTTTACATTCCCACCAGCAATGCACAAGAGTTCCCATTTTCCCACGTTCTCACTAAACTTGTTATTTCCTGTTTTGTTTTCATAATAACCATCCTAATACGTGAAGTGGTATCTCATTGTGGTTTTGATTTGAATTTCCTAATGATCACTGATGTTGAGTATCTTTTTATGTGCTTACTGGCCATCTGAATATATTCTTCGGATAAATGACTACTTTTCTTTAATGGAAAAGTCCTCTGCCCACTTTTAAATTGGGCTGTGTTTCTTTTGTTGTTGTTGTTGAGTTGTAGGAGTTCCTTATGTACTCTGAATATTAATCCTTATCAGCTATAAGGCATGCAAATATTTTCTCTCATTCCATGGGTTGCCTTTTCATTCTATTGATAATGTCCTGTGATGCACAAAAGTTTTTCATAACCCCTGTATGTTATAGATGTGCACACTCATTC
This sequence comes from Cheracebus regulus, assembly GCA_963574635.1. Taxonomy (NCBI): domain Eukaryota; kingdom Metazoa; phylum Chordata; class Mammalia; order Primates; family Pitheciidae; genus Cheracebus; species Cheracebus regulus. The sequence goes on from CAUYQU010035156.1 coordinate 11,529, forward strand.
CTCCAGGGTGGGCTTCCCTGAAGACTGGTGTACAGTAGTCCCTCTTTATTGGTACTTTTGCTTTCTGCAGTTTTAGTTATCTATGGTAAACTGCAGTCCAAAAATATGAAACAGAAAATTCCAGAAAAAATTCATAAGTTTTAAAGCATGTGACGTTCTGAGTAGGTTGTAAACTCTCAAGCTGTCCTGCTCTGTCCCACCCAGGATGTGAATCATCCCTTTGTCCCATGTACCCACACTGTACACATTCCCCATCCATAAGTCACTTTGTAGCCAGCTTGGCTATCAGATCATCACAGTATCACAGTGCTTGTGTTTGAATAATCTTTATTTTACTCAATAATGGTCCCAATGTGCAAGAGTAGTGATGCTGGCAATTCAGATATGCCAAAGAGAAGCTACAAAGGGCCTCACTGAAAAGGTGAAAGTTCTTGACTTAACAAGGAAAGAAAAAAAAATTGTATGCTGAAATTAACAAAATTTATAAGAAGAAATCTTTTACCCATGAAATTGTAAAGAAAGAAAAATACATTTGTGCTGGTTTTGCTACTGCACCTCAAACTATAAACGTTATGGCCACAGAATGTGATAAGTGCTTAGTTAAGATGAAAAAGGCATTCAGTTTGTGGGCAGGAGACATTAACAGAAATGTGTTTTGTATTGGCAATGTATTGCACCAGAAAGCACTGAGCCTATATGAAGACAAGCATTGATCCCTACAGCAAGGGATCCCCTGAAATGAGTGACACCAAGCCATTTATTGCAAGTAAGGGATAGTTACACAGATTCAGGAATAGGTTTGGACTGAAAAATATATAAATTACTAGAGAGGCTGTGTCTCTAATGAAGAAGCTGTTGCCACAGGAATATAGAACAATGGGATATTTTGAAAGAGAGCAAGAGAGAGCACATGCTTAAGATTTTATTGTAGTATGTTATTATAATTGTTCTATTTTATTATCAGTTATTATTGTTAACCTGTTAACTGCACCTCATCTATTTTTTAAAAATTTATCAGAGGTATGTATGTAAAGAAAGAAGCAGTATATATACGGTCCGGTACTATCTGCAGCTTCGGGCATCTACGGAGAGTCTTGGAATGTATTCCATGCAGATAAGGGGGACTGCTGTATAGAGGGGATTCCATGCAGTATAGAGGGGATTAGGGTGTGCTCTTGGAATTGTTCCCAGACCAAACTGAGGGTAGGGCTGCTATGTCTCGTGGACCAATCCTGAGAGGCAGATGAACTGGGGAGGAAGAGAGTTTTTATTTATGTAACTGGTTACAGGGAGAAGGCCTGGATATTATTGCCAGACCAACTCAAAATTTACAAAGTTTTCCAGAGCTTATATACCTTCTAAGCTATACGTCTATGTGTAACTGAATGCATTCATCTAAAGATATAAGTGATGAACTTCTTTTAATCTATAACTAAGGTCTGAGTCCTGAAGACCTTCTTCTGGAGCCTCAGAAAGTGTACTTAATCTAAATGGGTCTAGGTACTGAGGTGATTACCCTTATCTTGTCACCTGCTAAATCATGGAGGTTTGGAGAGTTCCTTTAGACCCCAATAAACATGTTTGTGGAGGCCCTGGGAGTTTCTTCAGACCCCCAGTAAAACTTGTTTAATCCTAAAAGGGTCCTGTTAAGAATTCCTTCATTATCTTGTCATGCTTCAAGGCCCAGGAAAAGCCTAGGCAAAACTCTTGGTGGGCTCTTTGTTACACTCCAGCCTTTGTATAAGGACACTGGCTCAATCAGTTTTTAATATTTAACCTAGCTACTCAGCCAGTGCTGAGACAATTGTAACAGAGGCCTGCATTTGTGAGACCTGACCTGCCACAATCCCCACTGTCAATTTGTGCATGATTTCCATCATGCTTGTATATTTATTTATCATGAGAATCACAGGGATATGGGGCATCATAATTTTTCTGGCTACTTCCTGCTGAGAGAGGGTCATCATTATGGAGCACTGAATGCAACGCTGGAGTGAAAGAGGTCAATTTGTTCCCAGTTGCTCTATTTCGGGGGCTTAGAATAGCATGCAACATTTTCCCCCTATTCTGATATCACAATCTCCAAAGTTATCAGAAATCTGCATTAAAGAGCACCTGTTAGAGCTTTACGGTTGATTATAAAACCACCTTCTAAAGAGGACCTAAACAAGACAACAGTTGTTTATGGATGAGAAAAAGTTTTAGGGTAGCCATAAAGACACAATTGACAAGGATATCTGTTACCTCTGTGGCACAAGATAATTAACATAATAATTATAACTATTACTAATAATGTACACTAAGATATATCAGAATTATAGGCATCTCCTATAACTTTGGAACACATACCAATAACATATTTATACAAATGTAGCCCAAAGAAAGCCAAACACCATTTCATATTTGACAATGCTTTCTGTATACTTTTTATACTAAATAAGCCAAATTTCACCTTTACATTTGTGTACTATTAATGTTAAACCCAATTCTTAGCAAATCCTTATAAACATATTTACCCAATTTTGATGTTTGACCATAAGGTAAGATTTTTTATAGGCCTTTTATAACCCTTTACAATTTTTGTTAAAGAGCAGGTTAGTGCTCTAAGAAAAACCCACGGTGCTTTCTTTTTAATGTTCAATTTACAGAAAAACTGGATGATAACCCTTTAACTTTAGCCAGTATGTTTACACACAAAATTTTCTTAATAATCAACCTTCCACAACTTGCTTATACCTTCCTCTTTATTTTATCTAACTTACAACAGTCCTTTAACCTTTTAATCTAAGCAAAAATTCACATTCTCATGCCTCCTTATAATCTTTTTACCAAAAGTATATTTTGCTGTTTTTATATACCTTCCATGTAAACTGTTTCTTTAATAGTCCTAAATACATGTTACGCTGTTAACTTTTAGCAACCTTTCCTTTAATTATGTACTAGGTGTGGAGCCTAGGACCTAGACAGAAGTGCAGATAAGATCAGACGTACTCCAGCGTCTAGCTCCATGTGTCTCAGACCTTATCTAGCTGTAAAGCAGGCAAACTGTACAGCTAAGAGTCATAGTGGCATTTTATAAAGCATTTAGGAGGCCTAATCACCTTTAAATGGTACAACATTTCTTGCATAAATTCTGTTTCATAAATTCTTTCATGACTACACAGACAAGATACAACATGCCTTGACTCTCTGATTTGTCCTAAACATCCCTCTTTTAAAACCACCAGTTATTTCACTTTAGGACAGGAATTTACCACACAAGATTCTTCATTATATAAAATATCTTTTCTTTAATATCTTTTTGCATAGCTAGGGGCATGGCTAATTTAATATGTCCCCAGGCCTCATCTAGAATTTAACACTCCAAAATAAATTGAACAATTTTAAGTCAAAAAAGCAGTTTATGACCTAAAGCATTTTGCAAACTTAATATCTAATCTGCATAGTTTAGACCAAATATTTACATTTTTAAAGATATTTTTATTTTACCAATAGTCTTTAAAACTCTATTTTTATAAGTTACTTTATATCTCTCTTATTTCCCGGTTTCTTTTACCTTGTTTTACATACAACCTTTAAATAAGCTTTGCATTAGACAAAATTATTTTAAAAAGGACACAATTTTTAGAAAGAACATTTTCCTACAATATATTTTTATTGGGAAATACCTAAATAATGAAATATCTGTTGTTTAATTTAATGTAACCTTAGATTCTAAATTATGACAAGTTTGTTTTACAAGTATTTGTCCCATTATATTTATCTAATCATTTATTTTCATCGTTTACCTAGAGTATTTATGAAAACTGTAATAGTCATCAAAGTTATGAAATCACCATCGCAAAATTATAACGGACACAGTGAAAATGATCTGACTCCATCTTGCTTCTTACCTCCAAGTTATTCTTATTCATTAACTAAGGTTATAGTTTAGTTTTGAAACAAAGATGTTAACAGTCCTTTCCCAGAATGAACTTTCTTTATGTCTGTGGACTAGACTGCCTAAGGCCTCAAGATTACAAGTTAGGATATTTTACTAAATACTTCAAGGTGTAGCTGTCTTCATTAAACCAATAGTAATGTTTTATTTATTAAAAAGTACACAAGCAAAGATCATTCTGTTTTGGGCTGAGTTATAGTTTTATAGCCTCTATGACTAATTTTGACACCTTAATAGTATTTGGCAGAGATAATTATGAAGTTGCTTGATCAATAAATGCTAACAAAAATGTATGCTGGAAACTCTTAAGACATTTCTAATATTACTTCACTAATATATATATATATATATATTTTTTGAGACAGAGTCTCACTCTGTCACCCAGGCTGGAGTACAGGTGGCGTGATCTCAGCTCCCTACAACCTCTGCCTCCCGGGTTCAAGCGATTTTCCTGCCTTAACCTTCTGTGTAGCTGGGATTACAGGCATTGGCCACCATGCCCAGCTATTATATATATATTTAGTAGAGACAGGGTTTCACCAAGTTGGCCAGACTGCCCTCGAACTCCTGGTCTCAGGCGATTTGCCAGCCTCAGCCTCCCAAAGTGCTGGGATTACAGGCATGAGCCACTACACCCAGCCATTACCTCACCAATGATTTTTAAAGCTAGCTTATTTATTAAAGATTTTACTAAAGTCACATAAACTTGAGAAAGCATTGGACTAGTCTTTCCTTTTTTCTGTTGAAGTATTTAAGCAGTTTTATTTTTCTTTGAGCCAATTAATTAGAACTCTTTTATATATTTTCAGTAGTGAAACATGGTATACACAAGACATAAATACATAGACATATTAGGCATGCCAACAGAAGTACATTTTAGAGATTCACAAGACCTCCTTTTTCCTATCTTGTAACTGGATCTTTGAGCACTGGGCAGAGCCCACACTGAATCCTGGGTTTTCAAAATTATTATGAGGCTAGACCATGTAGTGCTTTTACAGTACACTTAAAAAAATTATTTTTTCCAAAGACATTTCTAAGTGTCTAAATTACACTTTTTCTTAAAAACCCAAGAGTAGCTTATGTTGTAATAGCTATTAATGAAGAAAACAGAATTCAGTCAACTGAGAAGAAAAAACAAACCTTTTGCTCAAAAAGACAAGGTCCTAGGAGATAAATAAAAACAAAAAACAAAAACATGAAGGCCTTTTAAACACAAACATGCACACATGCACACATACATATACACATCTTGGATGTTAGCTTTTAATTAAGCTGACTCTCAATCATTGAGCTTCTAAAAAATATTTTTCCTTCCCAGAAGCCTTTCAACGGGAATGGACCCAATGCCTCGCATTTTCAAGTTTACATGATATCAAAGGAAGTAAGACAGATACACAAATAAGCAGAGACAAATTTTGAACAACACAAGGGGGAGTGTATTCAGGCAAAACAGACTCAAAACCAACTCAAAATCTGATCTCAACCAAAATGCAAAGTAGGTGTATGAACAAGCCCTATTGCTTCCCTTAGTGGCATCAGACAAATGGCTTAACAAGACCAGATAGGAAAACAATAGGCTCCCGACATAATACCCAGTTAACTCACCCTTTGAGTGACTCCACTCCTGATCTCCATTATTCCCCAGTAGTAAAAGGAACATACACTTTTGTACATGGAACAGCCTTCAAGAGGGTCCCCGGGAAAATCTCACAGGCAACTGCTGGGATGCTCCTGAAGACTCATCCATAAGCCACTGGCCAGTGAACACAGTACCATCCTGGTCTCTCTTGGCTGGCGCACCAAATTTTGTTCCCAGGCCAAACTGAGGGTAGGGATGCTATTTCCTGTGGCCCAATAATGAGATGCAGATGAACTGAGGAGGAAGAAAGTTTTTATTTATGTAACTGGTTACAGGGAGAAGGCCTGGAAATTATTGCCAGACCAACTCAAAATTACAAAGTTTTCCAAAGCTTATATACCTTCTAAGCTATATGTCTATGTGTAAGTGTGCATTCATCCAAAGACATAAGTAATTGACTTCTTTTAGTCTATAACTAAGGTCTGAGTCCTGAAGACCTTCTTCTGGAGCTTCAGAAAGTGTACTTAATCTAAATGGGTCTAGGTACTGGGGTGACTACCTTTATCTTGCCTCCTGCTACATTATAAAGGTTTGGAGAGTTTCTTTAGACCCCAGTAAACTTGTTTGTGGAGGCCCGGGGAGTTTCTTCAGACCCCCAGTAAAACTTGTTTAATCCTAAAAGGGTCCTGTTAAGAATTCCTTCGTTACCTTGTCATGCTTCAAGGCCCAGGAAAAGCCTAGGCAAAACTCTTGGTGGGCTCTCTGTTACACTCCAGGCTTTATATAAGGACACTGGCTCAATCAGCTTTTAATGTTTACCCTAGCTACTCAGCCAGTGCTGGGACAGATGTAACAGAGGCCTGGCCTGCCACAGCATCACCACCTGTGGAAGGGAAAGGAAGAAATAATGTACAGAGTGGGCTGTGACATAGTCTCAACGAAAGCCTCAGCTGACCCAATAGTGAACTCTGAAGCTGAGATGAACCTTTAGAGATGTCCTTTCCTGAGGTGAGGTGATGGTCTTTATAATTGACAGGTCATTGAATACAAGGTGCTACAAAATGGAGTGTGACCACGGGCGAAGAGTGTGACCACTTCGAAAGATGGCTGCCAGCTCGGGGCTGCCAGCCAGTGGCATTCCTGGCATCTGGAGGGAACGGTGTTTAAGTAGTGAAGGACATCTGGGTGACATATGACATCATCCACTACAGTTCCAAAGAGGTCTCTTGTATAACAGGAAAACAAACAGTTTCTCCGACTATGCTCTCAACACAGGACACTTTCAGTCACCAAAATGTGTGTGGCGTTTTCTCCACATTGATCAATTCTCTGACACCAATTAGGTGTCCTACAATTTAACTCAATTCTGACATTAACCAGAGTTAGTTTGGATCCTGCAAATTAAGGGCTCAGTCCCACAAGACTTCTCCCAACTTCAGATGCCAATCATAAGCTCCACATTGGCACCTGTGCTTCTGACTGAGCAGCTATGAGGTTCCCATAACTCCCTCCTCAGGTTTGATCATTTGCTAGAATGGCTCACAGAACTCAGGGGAAAACTGACGTATGTTTACCAGTTGACCAGGGAGACATTTACTTGTATTTACTGGTCTATTATAAAGGATACTTCAAAAGATACAGATGAACAGCCAGATGGAAGAGATGCCCAGGGCAGGGCATGTGTGAAGGGCACAGAGCTTCCACATCCTTTAGTGTACCAGCCTCCCTGTACCTCCCTGTGTTCAGCAACCTGGAAATCCTCCAAACCCTGTCCTTTGAGGTTTGTATGGAGGCTTCACTACACGGGGATGATTGATAAATCACTGGCCATCAGTGATTAAGTCAACCTTCAGCTCCTATCCTCTCCCCTTCTGAAATATGAGGGAATGAGGTTGAAATTTCCAAACCTCTAATCACTAGGTTGGTTTCTGCTGGCATCCTGAAGCTTTCCAGGACCCCCTAGTCATCTCATTAGCATACAAAAAGGCACTTGTCACTTAGGACAGTCCAAATATTTTAGGAGCCTCAGCCAGGAAATAGGAGCAGAAACCAAATATATCTATTTCTTATTATAGCATATCTCCTCTTGCTTGCTTTGGTCTCCTGGTGCTGGGCTGTCACTGGCACTTAAATGTAATTTAGAGCAGAATCTAAGGTCTCCAGGAAGCCCCAGCCTATTCTCACCAGACCCACTCCCTCCTTCCCTCTTCACTTTCCTTTCTGCCTTCTTAGTTGCTCTCTTCCTCAGCTACAGCTTTGTCATGTAACTGTTGCCCTTCTGTTAAAGTCTGCAGTTTAATTTCATGCCCGAGTTCCTGCCACTTGAAGACTTCACCACCTGAGACACAATGAGCAGGGCCAAGGACAGAAAGCAACTGCTCAAATCCTTCAATATGAGTGGATGGAGTGAGGAGGGATGTTGGGATAAAATACTTAGAGGAAAACCCCAGCCCAGGGGCATGGGCCCAAATACTGAGGGGCAAAACCTGAACCAGGAGCACCTACATGATGAGAAAGTTAAGGAAAAAAGGATGACAGTTAAATGGTACTTGGCATTAGGGACATCATAAAAATTGACCTCGGTTTTAGATGTTGAAGAAATGACAAAATGAAGTTAAAAATTTTATAGAGTTAATATTTATGTCTAATTATTTTGTAGTATGATATTTCTGTATATAATGTGTTAATAAAACTTAAATGTATTAAAACTAAATTTTTCTCAAGTTGTATTTGATTAAAACAGTAAACTCCGACATAATAAATACTAAGCTTCATAAGCTGTGGTTTACACAGCATGGAGATCTGCTCACATCACAAAACATCAGAGGGCATGCTCACTACAATGTATCCTCTTTCGAACAGTAGGAAACTGTGCCTGTGGATCCCTCTCCTCCCCACTTGGGGCTCACAGATATAGGACTCATGCTGAGTTCCTAACCTAAACTCGAAGACTTGTTTCTCATAAAAATTTCTCTTTAATAGTCTTCTTGCTATACTTTAGTTATGTTTTGTAACATTTTTTCCGAATTTTTTATCCTAAAAAAAGAATATTTAGGCCAGTTGTGGTAGCTGATGTCTATAATCCCAGCGCTTTGGGAGGCCGAGGTAGGAGGATCACTTGAGCTCAGGAGTTCAAGACCGACCTGGGCAACACAGCGAGACAGCATCTCTACTAAAAATTAAAGAAACAAACAAACAACAACAACAAAAAACAGGTGTGGTGGCTAGTACCTGTAGTCCCCAGGGGGTGCTGAGGAGGTTGGATCACCCGAGCCTGGGAGGTGGAGGCTGCAGTGAGCCCTGATCACACCACTGCACTCCAGCCTGTGCAACAGAACAAGCTCTGTGAAAGAGAGAAAGAAAGAGAGACAGAGAAAGGAAGGAAGGAAGGAAGGAAGGAAGGAAGGAAGGAAGAAGAGAAGGAGGGAGGGAGGGAGGAAGAAATGTGAAATATTGAATTTTTAATTTTCCTAAAAAATATTTACATCATTGAATTTATGAACATTTCTATTTCTACCCCATAGATAACTTACTACACTTCAGTTTTAATTAAAGTCCACTACCCAAGGTGTTCCCAAAGCTTTTGTGTCATTGGAAGTCAGGGTCTATTTGGAGGCTGAGTGACTTTTTTTCTGAAAAGTATTCTTGAAAAGGTCTTACCTATTTGGAAATGCTTTAGGACAATCAAGATAGAGGAACAAAAGTTGGATTTTATATTCTTCCTTTCCCTTTCTAGTCTCCTCATTAAAGAATACCAGGATTTCTCCCACCCCTACCCTTCTATTTCCCACATTATCCCTGCCCAAAATTAAATTACTCCTTTTAGAGAGACTAGGAATATCCAATGGATGGAAAAATATTTCACCTACAGAGAGTTTCCATTTGACCCCTATCTAATTTCTGAGTGTTGTTTTCATTTCTTGCTCTAACCCTATTTATACTCTCTAAATCCCCAGACATCTCTCTGGGGAAATTTACTCAGAATAAACCCACAAATGCAAATTATCTAGAAAATAACAAGGCTATATATTTTAAAAACAAGTTTTGATATTGCTTTTTTTCTCTTAGGGTATCCATATGGGAATTGAAATTTCTTTGCTTGCAGTAGTCTTTTTTACCCTCATCACCACGATTACTGCTATTAAGTATTTAGCCTACATTTTTATGATTCAATCTTGGAAATAAATGGTTTTTAGGGTTTCATGATCATTTCCTTAATTGTTTCCATTTTTCAGGCTTTTACTATGACATTAGCTACTGCCCATTCTTTAAACTACCTGAAAATGAGGAGCTGAATTTTATTATCAAGTAGCTAAATGGAAAATCCATCTCCCAGGATTCTTAGAGGACTGTAGGAGAGACCTCTGAGCGTACTCTATTTCATTACAGAGCTGGCTTAGAAGCCCAAGACCTGAGCAGGTTCTCTACTTTGCTTCCAGCTTATCAGTGTGGTAGCTCATCAAGGCTTTAGCAAAATCATCCTGGCTTTTGGCTGTTTTGCCTCATTGTTTGTTTAGTGTAGACCACGTTACAACTCAAGTCTTATCTTCCTTTGTCGATCAGTTCTTCCCCTTTGTCAGGCGTTCTAAGCAGTTCTTTACTTCTCACTGTCAATTTCTAGCAGTTCCTGGACTCTCCAGGTCAGCGTGGAGCACTACAATATGTCTCTCACAAGGATCAATGACACTTTATGAGAAACACCTAAACTCTCCCACCAAGACTCAAAAAAGGTAGAGTATTATTGTGACTTTTCATGTATCTCAATCCCTTCTGCTTCTCCTATCACGCCTTGTCTCTCTTTGACCAAAAAGAACTTATTAGCTAGGGATAGATGATGTTATCTTTGGACAAAGGAGATAATTCTCAATTATCTACTTTTTACATTTTTAATTGAGATAGGGTCTTACTCTGTTGTTCAGGCCAGAGTGCAGTAGCACATTTACAGCTCACTGCAGCCTCAATCTCCCAGGCTCCCGCAATCTTTCTGCCTCAGCCCCCAAGTAGCTGGGACTACCGTCACATGCCACCACACCCAGATAATTTTTTACTTTTAGTAGGCACAAGATCTCACTATGTTGCCCAGGCTGGTCTTGAACTCCTGGCTCAAGCAGTCTTCCTGCCTTTGCCTCTCAAAGTGCTGGGATTACAGGCGTGAGCCAGCCTATCTAACTTTTAAGGTACTCTATGATTGCATTATTGTGTCATCTGAAATGAAAGATTATTTGCTCTTTTAGAATTCTTTTTTTAACCTTGTAATTCTTTTCCAAAATGCTGAAGTTGGTGAAACGGAAATAGCAAAGAATAATTTCTCTTCTATCAGAGAGAGCAAAGCTACTTCTCAACTCAAACAGCAGATCTGGGCTTGCTACTAAGACTCGTAGTAGGCCAGATGCAGTGGTTGACACCTATAATCCCAGTACTTTGGGAGGCCAAGGTGGGAGGATCACTTGAGCCCAGAAGTTTGAGACCAGCCCAGGCAACATAATGAGACTGTGTCTATTAAAAATAAAAAATTAGCTGGGCATGGTGATGCACATCTGTAGCCCCAGCTACCTGGGAGGCTGAGATGGGAGCATCCCTTGAGTCCAGGAGTTTGAGGTTGCAGTGGGCTGTGATGGCGTCAGTGCGCTCCAGCCTGGGTGACAGAACAAGACCCTGTCTCCAAAATAAAAGTAAAAAAAGACTCATAGCAACCCATTTGTTATTTGGCTCTGAAATCACGAGATGAAGTTAAAAGATTTTTTATAAATGTTATGCTTTGCTTTTCCAATTGTGATTGTTAATACACAAATAATGCAAGGCTGAGCAGAGTCAAACCTGGGATATGTGCATGGTCAGTTCCAAAAAACAAAAGACATGATTTTTCATTCCGCTATCTAAGAGAGGGGCTCATGGGGCAGCCAAAGGCAGAACTTACCTGGCCCCAGACCTTACATAGTACCAAAGGCAAAGTGCCAAAAGTTGAGAGTAGGATATGAATATAGGCCACTGAGGAAAATGACAAGCTATGAAGCAATAGGAAGTTGAAGAATAGTCACCAAAGCCATTCAGTGAATCCTGCCATACTGTGTTTTCCTTGGCTAGGACTGTTTGTACCTCAGTGGCCAGCAGTGCATTGGCTCCTGGGTCTCTTAAAGGTATCAGTTAGCACCTGGTAGTGCTTATTCTATAAATTGATGCTGTATCATCATTGCCATCAAATCAGCAATTCTTTTCCAAGATGCAGACCAAGTCTTAATTTTCCTAATTTCCCCCAGGGAACTAAACTCTCAGTTGGATGTGATAAAGTCTTCTCCTCTTAGAAGTCTGTTGAGACAGTTTTCTAGAGTTGACACCTTTACTGACTTCCTGCTGTCTATTTTATATAACAGGCATGGCATATACACTATCAGAATTCATGCACAAACATATTGCATGCTACAAGCATAAGGACGGAAAGGAAAGAAGCTATTATATTCCCCCTCCTCCAATCAGTTGTTTGTTCTCATGTGCAGGAGATATGGAAGAATGCTCAGGGGAAAGGAAAAGAGAGAGAAAAGTTTCTTCCGCAGCATCCAGCCTTTTTCAGGAAAAGCAAAAAACAAAAAACAAAACAAAACAAACAAACAAAAAACAACAATCTGTCTCTAGTGGGCATTGTTTCCATACCTTATTACAAGTAATGAAAAGGACATAAAATCCCAAATGAACTTTCAGATCTCATTTGTTTGAACAATTTACCCTGACCACCAATGGCATTTAAACAGAGCTATAGAAGGGAATTTAATGAACTGATTAAGATCATCTACAGAAACCTCACAACTGGTATCCTACACAATAGTGAAAGAATAGATGCTTTTCCTTGTCAGGAAAAAGACAAGAAGACCTATTCTTTTTACTTCTATTCAACATTGTACTAGAAGCTCTAGATAAGGCAATTAGTCAAGAAAAAGAAATAAAAAGCATCCACATTGGAGAGTAAAAAATGAAACCATCTCTATTTGCAGATGGCATCATATCATATACAGAAAATCCTTAGAAATCCATTAAAAAACTATTAGAAGTATTAAGAAATTAAGAAAGGTTGCAAGATACAAGATCAAAATACAAGTATCAATATAATTCTATATACTAGCAATAAACAATATAATAGTGAAATTTCAAAAATTCATTCATAGTAGCATCAAAAAGGATAAGAATAAATTTAACGAAATGAGTAAAAGATCTAAAAGATCTGCACCAAAAGTACAAAATAACCATTGAAAGAAATTAAGATCTAATTACAGTCATATGTTGTTTAATGATGGAATTATATTCTGAGAAATGTGTTCTTAGATGTAGGTGATTTTGTTGTCATGTGAACATCATGGAGTGTACTTACACAAACCTAGATTGTATATAGGCTACTATACACACTGCAAATATATGGCATAGCCTATAGCTCCCAGGCTACAAACTTGTACAGCATGTTACTGCATTGAATACTGTAGGCAACTATAACATAACGGTAAATATTTGTGCCTCTAAAGATATTAAAACATAGAAAAGGTGCAGTAAAAATATGGTATTATAATTTTATGGGATCACCATCATATATATGGTTGGTCATGGGCCAAAATGTCATTACGGTGGCACATGACTGTAAATGGAAAGACATCCTATGTTCATGGATTGGAAGACTTAATATTGTTAAAATGATAGTACTCCCCAAATTGACCTATATATTCAATGCAATACATATAAAAATTTCATCTGTCTTTTTTTTCTTTTGTAGAAATTGGCTCATATGTCCCTATTTCAAAAGTTACTACAAAGCTACAATAATCAAGACAGTGCAGTAATGGCATAAGTGTAGACATAAATATCACTGGAATAGAGTTGAGAGTCCAGAAATAAACCTTCACATAATGGTCAATTAATTTTCTACAAGGGAACCTGTCAAGACAATTCAGGGAGAAAGAGTATTCTTTTGAATAAATACTGCTAAGGGCTGGATGCAGTGGCTCATGCCTGTAATCCCAGCACTTTGGGAGGCCGAGGTGGGTGAATCACCTGAGGTCAGGGGTTTGAGACCACCCTGGCCAACATGTTGAAAGCCTGTCTCTACTAAAAATACAAGAATTAGCCGGGTGTGGTGGCATACACCTGTAGTCCCAGTTACTTGGGAGGCTGAGGCAGGAGAATCACTTGAGCCTGGGAGGCAGAGGCTGTAGTGAGTGCACCCCAGCACTCCAACCTGGGGAGTGAGACAGTGTGTCAAAAAAAAAAAAAAAAGTGCTGAGAAGCTGTGTGTGGTGGCCCATGCCTGTAATCCCAGCTACTCAGGAGACTGAGGTTGGGGAATCACTTGAAGCCAGGAATTCAAGACCAGCCTAGGCAACACAGCAAGACCCTATCTCCAAGAAAATAAAAATTAAAAAATTAACTGGGTGTGGTGGTATGAGCTTATAGTCTCAGCTGCTCAGAAGGCTGAGATGGGAGGATCTCCTAAGCCCAGGAGGCCAAGGTTGCAGTGAGCTACAATCACGCCACTGTACTCCAGCCTGGAGTACAGTCTCTTAAAAAAAAAAAAATTAAAGGCTAAGACATCTAGATATTTGCATGCAAAAGAAAGAAGTTGGATTTTGACTTTTCATCTTATAGAATAATTAGCTCAAAATAAATATAAGACCTAAATGTAAGGGTAAAAATTATATAACTCTTGGAAGAAAACATTAGAGTAAATCTTTGTGACTTTGGATTTGGCAGTGGTTTCTTAGATATAACACCAAAGCACAACAACAAAAATTGCACATCATCAACATAAAAAACTTTTGTGCTTTACTTCAATAAAGTGAAAAGACACACCACAGAACAGTTTCTAATAAGGAACTTGTATTAGAATACATAAAGAATTGTTACAAGTAAAAATAAAATAAAATAATTTTTAAAAATTTTTTAAATGGCCAAAGACTTTTATTCAACATACTACTGGAAGTCCTAGGCAGAGCAATTAGGAAAAAAAAAATAAAGAATATCCAAATTAGAAAGAAAGCTGTCAAATTATCATGTTTGTAGACAATATGATATTAGATTTAGAAAAATCTAAAGACTCCACCAAAAAACTAGAACTGATAAACCAATTCAGTAAAGTTTCAGGATATAAAATCAACATACAAAAATCAGTAGCATTTATATATGCCAACAGTGAACAGTTTGAAAAAGAAATCAAGAACACAATCCTATTTACTATGCAAAATACCTATGAATAAATTTAACCAAAGAAGTGAAAGGTTTATGCAATTAAAATTATAAAGTGCTTATGAAAAAATTGAAGAGGAGAAAAAAAGGAAAAAATGTTCTATGCTCACGGATTGGAGGAATTAATATCATTAAAATGATCATACTGCTCAAAGCAACCTACGGATTCAATGCAATCTCTATCAGAATACTATTGACATTCATCACAGAAGTAGAAAAAAAAATCCTCAAATTCTAATGGAACCACTCAAGACTCCAAATGGCCAAACCAATCCTGAGCAAAAAGAACAAAGCTGGAGGCATCTTACTTTGAAATATACTACAGAGCTATAGTAGCCAAAAGAAGGATTACTTTCGTAAAAACAGACACATTGACCAATGCCACAGAAAAAAGACTCAGAAATAAATCCATGCATCTACATCCAACCCATTTTCAACATAGGTGCCAGGAACATACATTAGAGATAGGACAGTCTCTTCAATAAACGGTGCTGGGAAAATGGAATGACCAGATGCAGAAGAATGGAGCTAACCTCTATACTCATCATATTAAAAATCAAACCAAAATAAAGACTTAAACCTAAGACATGAAACTATGAAACAACTGGAAGAAAACACTGGGGAAAATGCTTCAGGATATTGGTCTAGGCAAAGACTTTTTGGAAAAGACCTCAAAAGCACAGGCAACCAAAGCAAAAATAAGACAAATGGGGTTATAGCAAGTTAAACACACACACACACACACACACACAAACACACACAACTTCTGCATAGTAAAGGAAACAATCAGCAAAGTGGAGATACAACCTACAGAATGCAAGAAAATATTTGCAAACTATCCATCTCACAAGGAATTAATAATCAGAATATATAAAGATTCAACTCTATAGCAAAAAACAGTCTGCTTAAAAAATGGGCAGAGCCAGGCACATAACACTCATCTGTAATCCCAGCTATTTAAGAGGCTGAAGTAGTAGGACTGCTTGAGCCCGGGAGTTGGAGACAAGCCTGAGCAACATAGTGAGACCCTATCTCAAAAAAGGAGTAAGGGGCAAAGATCTGAAGAGATATTCTTCAAAAGAAGACATATGAATGGCCAACAAGTGTAAGAAAAAATGCTCAGCATCATTAGTTATCAGGGAAATGCAAATCAAAACCACAATGAGATATCATCTCACCCTAATTAAAATGGCTCTTATCAAAAAGAAGAAAAATAACAGATGCCAGTGAGGATGTGGAGAAAGGGGGATGCCCATACATTGTTGATGGGAATGTTAGTACAGTCACTATAAAACAGTATAGAAGTTCCTCCAAAAAATTATAAATAGAGCTACCATATAATCTAGCAGTCCTGTTGCTAAAGACTTAAGTCTTTAGTCCATTTTATCCAAAAGAAAGGAAATCAGTATATGGAAGACATATCTGCACTTTCATATGTATTGCACTATTCACAATAGCCAAGATATGGAATCAACCTATGTGCCCACCAATAGATAAATGGATAAAGAAAATGTGGTACATATACACAGTGGAATATTATTCAGCCATAAAAAATAAAATCTTTTCATTTACAGCAACATGGATGGGCCTGGAGGGCATTAGGTTGAGTGAAATAAGCTGAAAGACAAATACCACATGCTGTCATTCATATGTGGGAGCTAAATGTGGATCTCATAGAGGTAGAGAGTGGATTCATGGTGACCAGAGGCTAGGAATGGTAGGGGTGAAGGCGAAACAAAGAAAAGTTGATTAGTAATCACGTGGAAAGATATTCAACAGTATTAGTTATTAAGGGGAATGCAAACCAAAACCACAAGATACCACTTCACATCCATTAAATTGTCTATCATCGAAAAGATAAGACAATATAAAGTGTTGACAAGGATGTGGGGAAATTCGAATCCTCATTTATTATTGGTGAGAATGTAAATGATGCAGTCACATTGGAAAACAGCTTAGCAGTTCCTCAAAAAGTTAACCATTGAGTTGCCATATGGCCCAGCAATGCCAGTGCTAGCTGTACACCCAAGAGCACTGAAAACATGTCTACACAAAAACTTGTACACTAATGTTCATAGAACATGATTCATAGTAGCTAAAATGTGGAAACAACCCAAATGTCCATCAACTGATGAATAGACAGAGTGTGTTATAGCCATACAATGGAATATTATTTGGCCATAAAAAGGAATAAAGATGGATGAACCTTGAAAGTATTATCCTGAATGAAAGAATTCATATAATGTATGATTCCATTTATATAAACTGCCCCGAATAGGCAAGTCTGTAGAGACAGAAAGTAGATTAATGATTTACAGGGGCTCCAGAAAGGTGGAATGGGGGTAAATGCAAATAGGCATAGGGCTTCTTTTGGGGGTGATGAAAATATTCTGGAACTGGTGTCAGTAGTTGCATAACTTTGTAAATGTATTAAAAACATTGAATTGCACATGTTAAAAGGATGCATTTTTGGTGTGTGAATTACATCTCAATAAAGCTGTTATTTTATAAAAGAAAGAAAAAAAAGAAAAAAGAAAAAGTGAGCTATACAGAAACGTATATATGATGGTTTAGGCCACTTTCGTCCCTGGCTGCTTCAATACGGTCAGGTATTTACATTGATTAGCTTCCGTTTAGTTGTGCTTTTTTTCTTTTCTTTTTAAATTTTGAGGCTTCAATCCAAGTCATCTAGCCAAATAAATTCCCAAACATGTGTTTCTGACACATGGCCAAATAATCTAGATTTAGATAGGAAATCATGACCAAATTCATTTTAGTCATAAATTAACAGACAGGCGGCTCCTAGAGACCCAAATGTGTCTCTTTTTCAAACATGGTGACTTTCTTACTCCATTCAGGCAGCTATAACAAAAATACCAAAGACTGAGTGGCTTAAACTACATTTATTTCTCACAGTTCTGGAGGCTGGGAAGTCCGAGATTAAGATGCAGATTCAGCGTCTGGTAGGGGCCAGTTTACGGGTTTATAGACTGCAGTCTTCTTACTATATCCTTACATGGCAGACAGGGGTGAGAGAGTTCTCTGGGTCTCTTTTATAAGAGCACTAATCTTATTCATGAGCGCTCTATCTTCATGACCTAATCACCTCCCCAAAGCCACACCTCCCAATACAGCACTTTGAGGGTTAGGATTTCAACATACGAATTTTGGGGGGACACAAATATTCAGTCCATAGTAGTGACACAGAATCATTAAATTGATAATAGGTTTCCTTTAGTGCAAGGATAGTATCCCAAAAATAATAATTAATTTAAAAGTTAAAATGAATAACAAATGGAATGAAATACACACAGACATTTAAATGTACCCTGAGAAATGCCCTTTTATATTACCATACTAAGAGTGTCAAAAGAGAGAGAGACAGAAAAAGAGAGAAGGAGCTTTACCTGTGGGTGTATAATGATTTGGGATAGTTAAGCAGAACCCTGCTTTTGAATTGCTCACAATGCTTTACAGCATTCACTTCAACAATTGTTACAACACTCTTGTGGGTGGCAGGCATTGTACTAAAAGTGCAGTACAACCGCAGGCCAGACAACCCAGGGACACACAGTAATCACATGAACAGTTGAAAGCACAGGGAGATGTGGAACCAACATGGTCGGTCCAGTAATGCCTCGTCCACATCTGACCAAGGTGGAATTTTCTTGGACTGATAATCTCTGGAACAAATAATAGTTTTGAGTTCCCATTATTCTGGGTTTCCCAAGTGTGCCTGCCATATCTGAAACAGATGGTCAGTATTGCAGGATTATGACTGTTTTTAATGGTAATAGAATCACGTGATTAACACTTCCTGAAAAGAACTGGATTACATATTGAAAATTGGACCTCAGCTCTTCAAAAAAAATATTATTTGTTTTCCTGTCTCATTTCCAGAAAATTATAGGAATATTGAAATTCTGTAAAGAGTATTTTGAAATGAATTAACATCTACATTTGTTTTATGGCACACTGATCTCTTAGGCCCCATTCAACTATTTACTTATTTGGCAGTTATGATACTTTCTCTGTACAGCCAAAAGCCTGGGGAGGGACATGCACGCAGGGACAACAACCGTTTTATTTCGCCATGTCGCCCCGCGCTTAGCACCGTGCCTGGCACATAGCACGCGCTCAACAACAGTTTTTGAATAAATGAATCTCACCGTATTTTGCTTTATAAGACTTTTATTTGACTATATGGTACTGCAGTTGGAGTTCTATTTATCATAACAACCTCTCCTAGCAATGCTTTTGTTGCATGGATAATGTGTTTTTATTTTTCCAGATTTCTTTCATTTCTGATTTACTCTGACCATTAACGAAAGAATATTAAGATTTGAAGATTTCCAAACAACTCTGATGAGGCATTTCTGTAAGTGTTCAAATGTTTCTTGACTAAATTTTAAAAGGTTATTTGTATGTGCAGTATTTTTGGCACTTAACAAGTAATAACATATTCATATTACATCAACACTTACTTCATTGTTTTTCCTTTAAAAGTTCTAAAAAAAAAAAAAAAAACTAAACATCTTCCCAGATTGTATTTCCCTCGTCTCCATTAGTTACCAGTGTTGACTCTATTGTTTTTATTGCCAATATTCTTTCAGAAAACGTACAGATGACCTATTTGTCCTTGATTTTTGCTTCAAAAGATGCACTACCAAATAGGAATTTCTTATGGAATGCATACGTTTTAGGGGCATCTGTCTCTGTCTTTAACTTTACAAAAATAAAATAATAAAGTTATGTGTTTTCTTCACACATTTGAAAGCCAGAAATAGATTCAGACGTGCATTTTTCTAACCGTGTGCCAAGCTAATAAGCAGAGCGCAACAGACTGCAGCGCGCAGGCCACCGCGGCTCCGCCCTCGCACTGCTCGCTTCCTCCTCCCGCGCCTCCCCCGTCCCTCCTCCCACCCGCGCCCGGCCTGGCCAGCAGTGCCCGGCAGCCCCGCCAGCTGCTCCCCTGGCAGCTGCACACTCGCCTCTGGGTCTGTCGTGCCGCGTAGTGTTCCTGGGCATCATTGCAATCATAGAATCGCAGCGTTTTAAAGCCGAGTGACTTTGGACTGGCTTCTTTGACACCACTGAATTTCTGCAGATCATTTACTTCATTTTAGACTCTTTAACAATTCACCATCTGCAAGGGCTTGGAGAGGACACTGGGACCAGCGGAGTGTCTGCTGCGTCACGTGGAGGCACTTGTAGTGACCTCCTCTTGAAGCAGACGTCAATTGGAAGTGTTCTAGGTGCCCAGAGAGAGGGGTCTGATGCAGAACGCTTGTTACCGCTTCTTCACCCTCAAAGGAAGGAAACCTTCTAGGCTTCTCAGGAGGTAGCACTCAACAGTAATACGTGCTTTTAACTAGCGATATATATGGTACACGTTCTTCCTTTATAAGATGAGTTCTGCAATGCTTGTTACTCCAGTCTCTGTTATCTTAGGAACTCTGGAGTGAAGACTATCCCCTGACCTAAAATGGGCAGATCAGAATCTCTCTGGGGAGTTTGGAACTGGGACAGAAATGCTCATCTCTGTCCTGGTTTCTCCAACAGGAAAGATGTGCACGGGGAGCTGGGGATGGGCCGTGTTTGTGGCTGTGTGCCTTGAGGTAGTGAAAACAGATCTGCTGGTCCTGGAGGCAGTGAAAGAGAGAGAGAAAGAAAAATAAATCTACAGTGAGAAAAATAGACCTGAGAAAGAGCCAGCTTCCCGGCTTCCCAGAGGCTTCCTGGCTCTTGGTTCTAGTCCCCTGGGAGATTGGGCTACTTCCTCGCCTGGCCTGAAGTTAGTTTCTCTTCCATGCAACAAAAATCCTTTCCTAAGATGTTGACTCCACAAGGCTTCTGACCACAAAGCACAATCATAATCCTTTCATTGAGTTTAGTTATCCAAAATCTCAAGACTCTCAACCACAATTAAGAACCCAGAAGTAGACAGATGACATATCCAAATAGTGAAAGCTGTTTTTGGTCCAGAATTGTGCAGAACGTCACTCCTAGCTGCGCCTGGCCCTGCTCACTAATCCTCCTCAAAAAACAATTCATCAAATTTATCTTGCAGCTGCTATATGCTCTGTACCACGTCAAATGCTGAAGTTTTGAAAGCCATCATGACACAGCCCCTGATTCCCATGAGCTTTCAAGCTAGTGGGGAACTTAGATAAGTAAAACACATTATACAAGTGGTCTTTTAAAAGTTCATTGAAATACGTATTATGAAAAAACTATGCATAGACGTCAAAAATTTTTTGCACCAAAATAAACTTGTACTAACTTGTTATAAAATGTCTGAAAAGTTTGAGGCACTAAACATCAGTTTGTAAGGAGTCCCTTATCAGAGCAACGTGAATTCTGCTGAAATTGAAGCAAGAACAGATATCAAATTTTTGATGAAGCCTGGTTCAAAGAATGATGAAATCATTAATTTTGTAATGAAAAGTTTATTGGGACAATGTCCCAAGAAATTAAGCAGTTTATAAATAGAATAATTCTTTTTAAGAAGGGGAGAGACCATGTTAAAGCTGAAGCCTGCAGCAGCAGACCAACCACGTCAATTTGTGAGGAAAAATTCATCTTGTTTGAGCCCTGATTGAAGAGGACCAATGATTAACAGCAGAAATAGCCAACACCATAGACATCTCAGTTGGTTCCACTTACACAATTCTGACTGAAAAATTTAAGTTGAGCAAACTCTCCATTTGATGGGTGTCAAAACCGTTGTGCCCCCAAATCAGCTACAGACAAAAGCAGAGCTCTTGATGGAAGTTTCAAACAAGTGGGATCAAGAATCTCAGAGTATTTCTTCAAAGAACTGTAACAGGAAATAAAACATGCCTTTGCCAGTACAATTCTGAAAACAAGGCACAATCACAGCAATGGCTACCAAGAGGAGGACGTGCTTCAGTCAAAGCACCAGCAGACATCAAGAGCCAATGTCGTGGTGAAGGTTTTGTTTTTGGATGCTCAAGGCACTTTGCTTGTTGACTTTCTGGAGGGCCAAAGAACAGTAATATTTGCTTATTCTGAGTGTGTTTTGAGAATGCCAAAGCTTTAGCAGAAAAATGCCCAGGAAAGCTTCACAGGAGAGAGTCCTTCTCCACCACAGTGATGCTTCTGCTCATTCATTCCTCTCATCAGACAAGGGCAATATTTTGAGTTTTGATGCAAAATTATTAGGCATCCACCTTACAGTCCTGATTTGGTTCCTTTTGACTTTTTGTTTTCTAAAAAACCTCTAAATCTTTTTTTCAGTTAATAATATAAAAAAGACTACATTGACCTGGTTAATTTCCCAGAACCCTCAGGTTTTTAGGGATGGACTAAATGGCTATTATCACTTATAAAAATGTCTTGAGGCCAGGTGTGGTGGCTCATACCTGTAATCCCAGCACTTTGGGAGTCTGAGGCAGGCAGATCACAAGGTCAGGAGGTTGAGACCAGCCTGACCTATGTGGTGAAACCCCATCTCTATAAAAAAAGAAAAAGAAAAAAGAAAAAAAAGTCTTGAACCTGTTGGAGCTTATGTTGAGAAGGGAAGTTTATATATTTTATTTTTATCTTTTAAATCTGTTTCTTCATGAACCTTTTGAACTAGTGAGATAATTTTCTTCTTTAACTTCACTCAGTTTAAATCTCAGTGTTGTTCAAGAAATGATAATATTGGCCAGGCTCAGTGGCTCATGTCTGTAGTCCTAGTGCTTTGGGAGGCTGAGGCAGGAGGATTGCTTGAGGCCAAGAGTTTGAGGCCAGCCTGGCCAACATAGTGAGACCCTCTCTCTAATACTCTGTCTCTAATATTAAAAAAATACAAGATCTGAGTCACATGGCAGAAAAAAATACAAAAAATGATAATACTACTTTGCAGATTTTATCTGTTTAATATTTCAAGAGGCCAAGCATGAGTATCAGCTACAAAAATCTCAAGAATTTTAAAGATATGACAAATTTAAATTCTTTTGAAGAAGTTGCATGAGACTTGAGTTCTAGATGAGGAAGAAACTGTTTCCAAGATGCTTACATATCCAACCAAATGAAGCAGGTTAGAAAACAGCAGGCTGATCACACAACCTAGCTTCACTTAGCTGGTTGTGTGGAATGGGCCTTATAGGGTATCATGAACTTCGCTATGATCGTGTTGCATTTTTAACTAGGCTGTCGGTGTTGACAGTACAGCAAAATCCTTTTGGACAAAGAAACAAACCTTAGACATTGTCAGAGACCAGTTACAAGATCAAGTGGTTTTATAAGATTAATGTAAAAAAAACTTTATATTAATATTTTTACTACTTTTATTTTGAATATATACCAAAGAGCATATGTCACATTTTAAAGCTAACTTGGTAAGAACAAGACTTATGAAAGCAACTTTCATTAGATTATATATTAACAAATGTTTACTGCAGAATATTTGGATAATATAGATCGATACTGTATGACTTAATCCACAAAACCACTTTATTGTTATAGTCATGACTTTCATATTTATAATCAATTTCTCAGCTCCTAACCCTATCAGGAAAATGTAGACTCTCCCCACATTGTCCAAAGACACTATGGGCTGGGCGTGGTGGTTTACACCTGTAATCCCAACACTTTGGGAAACCAAGGCAGGCAGCTTGCTTGAGTCCAGGAGTTCAGGACCAGCCTGGGAAACATGGCAAAATCCCATGTCTACTAAAAATACAAAAATTAGCCAGGCATAGTGGCATGCACCTGTAGTTATAGCTACTGGAGAGGCTGAGGTGAGAGAATCATTTGAGCTTAGGAAGTAGAGGCTGCAGTGAGCTAACGCCACTGCACTGTTGCTTGGGTAACTAGAGTGAGACTCTGTTTAAAATAAATAAATAAAAGACACTATGGGCTTACTCGGTGGAAAGAGTGACAAAAGTGAGTTGTGTTTCCATTGCTAGGTCTAGAGGGAAGTGGGAATCTTGACCAATTCCCTAGTACTCTCCTTTCCTTGCAGCCTCACAGAGCTCTATGGAAGTATGGTCCTGCATGGTCCATGCTGTGGCAAATGCCCTTGCTGCATCTGGCCCTGCCTAGTCATGGTGGGGCCCCAACCTGGGGTCCTACAATGATAGCTCTCTTGAAGTCCCTCACAGTCAGCACTAGTCACCATTTCCCCTATTCTCAGCACAGGACCAGAGTAGCTGGGTTCCAAGAAGCTTCTAACTTAGCCACATGCTATGCTTCCTCCAAGAATGCCTAGTTATCCCAGGATGTCAACTCTGGTTTGCTGAGTCCTAATGATAGTTTTATTTCAGGTTCTCATTACTGTTCTCTGATAATGGGCCTTGACCAGGTTACCCTGGTCAATCTTGAAAAGAGCAGGGTAGAATATCTGTCCTTACTTTTCCAGATCATGAGGGCTCCATACTCATATTATCCAAACACCTCATCAGGGACCAATTTTATTTACCCTGGGTTTCAGAGAATGACATAATACCAGAAGGATGAGTAAATCTAAACCTAACATTTCCATAAGGAGGCAACTAAAATGACGTGGCAGGCTGCAAATGAAATCCTCCATGTCAAAAAAAAAAAAAAAAATCCATGACCAAGCAG
Organism: Cheracebus regulus; assembly: GCA_963574635.1. Taxonomy (NCBI): domain Eukaryota; kingdom Metazoa; phylum Chordata; class Mammalia; order Primates; family Pitheciidae; genus Cheracebus; species Cheracebus regulus. The sequence goes on from CAUYQU010035156.1 coordinate 35,846, forward strand.
TAATATGTGGTCATTGTAGAATATATAGAATATACAGAATGTTACAAAGAAGAAAATCAAAATCCTTCATAATCCCACCCATAGATAACCCCTGTTAATGCTGTATAGGACTCTTGCCCTAACTTGCCTCTCCACCCACCCTTGCACTACTCTCCCAACCCATTCTTGACACAATTCAGACAAGTTGCTGCTCTGAACACTCCATTCTTTACTTCTTTGTGCATTGTATTTTCTTGTCCTGCAATGCTTTCTTTTATATTTTTGCCTGTTAAAATCTACTTCTTTTAAGGTCCAGATTGAATGTCACCTTCCCCTTAAATGCATTCTGATTACGCCCTCTGAATGAAGTTCCACCTACTCGAACCACCCACAATTTGTACTTTACTAGAGGCAAGTGTATCATGCCTCTGAATTGTACTAATTTTTGCAGTAGTCTCAACTCCAAGACTAAATAGAAAGTTTGAGAGTAGTTTCTACCTGACGGTAAGAATTTTGTTGTATTCAACTTTCCTTTTCTCTTCCTTCCTTCCTTTCTTTTCTTTCCTTCTTTCTTTTTCTTTCTTTCTTTTCTTTCTTTCTCTCTTTCTTTCTGATGGTGTTTTACTCTTGTTGCCCAGGTGGAGGGCAATAGCACAATCTCGGCTCACTGCAACCTCCACCTCTCAGGTTCAAGTGATTCTCTTGCCTTTTGAGTAGCTGGGATTACAGGCACCCACCACCATGCCCAGCTACTTTTTGTGTTTTTAGTAGAGACAGGGTTTCACCATGTTGGCCAGGCTGGTCGCGAACTCCTGACCTCAGGCAATCCACCCACCTTGGCCTCCCAAAGTGCTGGGATTACAGGCGTGAGCCACCATGCCCAGCCTGTATTGAACTTTTCATCTACCATGTCAACTGGTACAAAGCCTTCCTTGCACATAGTATGTACTCAGCAAATATTTGTTAAAAAATACATGCATGTACTAGCAATAGAGAGATGACATATCAATTAAGATGGCTCAGTCAAATTCTTTAACTTTATTAAAATAAAAAATGATAGGACCAGGGACTGTTGTTCACACCTGTAACCCCAGTGACTCAGGAGAATGACGCAGGAGGATCATTTGAGGCCAAGAATTCAAGACCAGCCTACACAACAAAGCAAGACTCTGTCTCTACAACAAATTAAAAAATTAGCCAGGCATAGTGGTCACATGCCTATAGTTCTAGCTGTTTGGAAGGCTGAGGTGGGAAGATCGCTTGAGCCCAGGAGTCTGAGGTTACATACAGTGAGCGATGATTGTGCCACTTCACTCTAGCCTAGGCTACAGAGCAAGATGTTTTGTCTTAAAAAAAAAGTATCAAATATCTGTTATATGTAAGACTCCAGGTATTTAGTATTTCAAACTTTTCTTAAATTTATTTTTAAAAAGTTTAGATGTACAAAATTATTAATAATAATACACATATACTTAGCATCCATATTAAGAAATAAAACATTACCAACATAAAGTACTGTAAATTCCATCCTTAACACATCCCTTTATGTCTCTACCATAGTTAGGCAAATCCTGAACTTGGAGATTGATCTTTCTAAGCATTTATTTTTATTTAATCATATTACACATGTATTTATGATGTGTTTGCTGAATTATTTAAGAACATTCAATTCTACTATACAAAATAAGAGAAATAAATACATAAGGAGAAAACAATGAAACTAAGAATTGAAGCAAATAGCTTATGAAACAGGCAATATTCCTACAAAATGTAGAAGTGCATTTGTGTAATGAACATAATTAGAAAGAGATCAAAAGAACAATAAACACCTAATAATCATGATACATGAGGCCCTGAATCATCCAATTTTCATGAAGCAGTGAAGATACTTAAGGCATGAGGCATTCGGTATTCAAAAGGTTTTAATTTGGTCAACCATTGGCTCCTCACACCCTCTGCAAAAGAAATATAAATAAAAATCCATAGCTGTTCATCAGGCTCACTGATGAGCTATTGCTGTCAGCCAGACCCACTTTGCCCCCAAGACTGTAGAGCAAATGTGTGTTTTGACCCCAAGCACCCTCTGTCTGTTGGGCTGCTTTGCTTAAATCTCAACTCCGGTCTTTGCAAGCAAACCCTTCGTTAGGAAGGCTGATGTGGCAGAGAGAGACAGAACTGAGCATTCAGGTGTTGTCATTTTTCTATCCTGCCTCCTGTAATACATCTTAAATGTGTTAACCTACTCAGTCTCTTTCACCTAGCTTCTTATGGTGTGTTTTAAATTGATTTAATAAGCCATGTGATTTGCAGATTTTGTTTTGGTCCATGAGCCTTTCTTGTCTTGTGATCCCTTGAATAACTTGCCTGTTAGTGCACTTACAGGCTACCACTGCAGCAAGGTAATTTCCAATGCAACGATAGCATTTGCAAGTTTTTAACCTGTATAGAAATATATTCTACACATTCACCTGCAATTTTTTTTTTTAAGACATGGGATCTTGCTCTGTCACCCAAAATGGAGTGCATTGGTGCAATCATAGCTCACTACAGCCTACAACTCTTGGGCTCAAGGAACCCTTCCACCTCAGCCTCCTGAGTAGCTAGGACCATGGGCATGTGCCACCAACTCTGGCTAATTTTATTTTTTGTAGAGCAGGGCCTTGCTATATTGCCCAGGCTACTCCCAAACTCCTGGCCTCAATAAGTCTTCCTGCCTTGGCCTCCCAAAGTGCTCCCAATTTACAGGGATGAGCCACTGTGTCTTGTCTTGCAACCTGATTTTTGATCAGCTTGATCAACATCTTGTTTGTGAGAGTCTTCCATGGGAGATATGCATATCTATTTCATTGATTTTCATAGCTATATCCATTGAATATTTCACAGTTTACCCATAAATTCTTCTGTTGATCTAATGTACATCATTTCCATTTTTTAAATACTACTGTGAATATTCTTGTATGTATCTCCTTGGGCACAGTTAAGGCAGCGTCTCAGAGAATATATCTAGGAGTGCAATTTCTGGGTCACAGAGTATGCACACCTTTAACTTGACTAAATATGGCCAAATTGCTCTCCAAAGTGTTTGTACCAATTTATACTCTTACCAGTTCTTATGTTGTTTGTTTTTTGAGACAGGCTCTTGCTCTGTTGCCCAGGCTGGAGTGATTACAGCTCATGGCAGCCTTGGACTCCAGGCTTAAGCAATCCTCCCACTCCAGCCTCCCGAGTAGGTGGAACCACAGATGTGTGCCATCATGCCACTAAGTTTTTAGTTTTTGTAGAGATGGGGTCTCACTATGTTGCTTAGGCTAGTCACAAACTCCTGGACTCACATGATCCTCCTACCTTGACCTACCAAAGTGCTGGGATTAGGGGCAGTTCTTGTGTTCTTAATCCTAGCCAACACTTTGTGTTGTAAGGCTTTAAAATTTTTACTGATCTGATGAATGGATGAACTCTGCCACAAAGAATCATCTTATGGCATTTCCTCAGTACTTTAATTATGAGGGAAAAAAATCTGTGCAAATTTTGTGTCAGATTTTTGGATTTTCTCATTCTCTGTTTAAGGCCAAGTAAGGTTTCCTCTTTCTATTTCCATCACTGTCAGCACCAAAGGAAAAACTCTGCAACAAAACTTGTTATTTTTTTTCAGAAGGATTAAAGTTTGGAAGAATACCATATTGGAGGCTTTAAGTCTCAAAAATATCCCTCTGATTATACAGGGGCATAAGAAAATGAATTTAACTGCATCCATGCAAATTAATCGTTACTAAGTGTATGTTGTAATGATGGTAGGTCAGTAGTGGAACAACTATGACTCACAGGCTGAGAATGCCCTCATTTAAGAAATCCTACAAAGTTGCTCCCTACCCCAGAATATCTACCCCAGGGGCTTGTTCCATGCCTCGAATTCAACTACTAAAGTACTGAAGTCCAAAATTTTCGTATTTAAGAAAACTCCAAAAGAAAACACATCTTAAAAAAAATGTATTTAGTACTGGGGCTGGGCTCGGTGTCTCATGCCTGTAATCCCAGCACTTTGGGAAGCCAAGGCAGGCAGATCACAAGGTCAGGAGTTCCAGACCAGCCTGACCAACATGGTGAAATCCTGTCTCTACTAAAAATACAAAAATTTAGCCAGGCATGGTGGCATGTGCTTGCAATCCCAGCTACTCAGGAGGCTGAGACAGAAAATCGCTTGAACCCAGGAGGCAGAGGTTGCAGCGAGCCGAGATTGCACCATTGCACTCCAGGCTTGGTGACAGAGCAAGACTCCATCTAAAAATAAAATGTATTTAAGTCATTAGCACCTTATTTGTCACATCCCTTTAAAAACACAAAAGGTATGGGACACGGAACCCATAAGTGCTAATACGGCATAAGATGGAGGCCACCCTCACCTTCTTCCTCTCCCTTTATCCAGAACATTCAGATAGACAAATCTCTGTTCTTAGCATCCTGCTTAAATCTTTTGGGTGGCTCCCCAAGAGGGCTAGCAGTGTTCTCAAAGTGTGGTGTAGGGGTCCCTTCTAACTTCAGATCCAGTAAGGTAATCATTTAAAATACATAGATTTCCCGAGTGCCAGCCCAGGCCTACTCCATCAGTATGTCTGACAGGGAGATCCTGGAATCTGTGTTTTCAATAAATAACCCAGCTGGATTTTCTCAAAAAGACTTCTTTTTCCCCACAATTGAGAAGTAGAGTGTACAATAAGTACAGAAAGCATAAAGTGCAGTTCAATGATTACAAAGTGAACATCCACGTGGTCCAGAACAAGAAAGAGCCTTGCTGGCGAGCACTTCAGAAGACTCCTTGTTCCCCTTTCAATCATTTCTCTCATCCCTTAGTCGTATCTATTAGCCTCATGTCTGACACTTGCAGCTTGATTCTTGCACTCACTGATGGTGAGAACTACAGCTACAAGATAAAGTCCAAGAGGAGGCTCCTGCATAATTTGGTCTCTACAACTTCATCTTCTGGCTCTGGCCTCTTCACATCTAATTCTCAAGTCATTTGGACTCCGTTACGTTTCATTTGACAGTAATTTCCCTAAATTACTGCTCATGCTCCTGCTGCTTCACTGCCTCTGTGCTTCTGTACTTGCTGGGGATGTCTGCACTTCCCAAGTCTTTCTATTAATTTCATCCTTCCAGACCTGTCCAATTGTTGCTTGCTTACAAGGCCTACTTACTTTCACCCCCCTGCCCTACCCAAGACAGAACCATCACTTTTTCTTTGTGTGACTAAAAACATCTTATAATGTGTGTATGTGCTCATTTACATGTGTATTCCCCTTTCTAGACTAGGAATTAGGGCAGAGATTTTTAAATTTTCTTTTGCATAGAGGCTTAGTGTGTATCCCTCAGTCAGTGCTTAATTGTTGAACAAACAAATAGTCTCCAGGTACAAACATCTTTGGAAAAGTAGCACACTGCAACCTTAATACCTCTGGGTATATTTGGATCAGATCATGTTCTTCCTTGTCAGGAAACAAATTCAGACATCAGTAGCACACTGAGTGCCTGAGAGGGAGGTGAAAGCAAGTGAAGAAACAGGGATGAAACACCGCAGGAGCAGGAGCTGGGGAGCTAGTGATGTTGTCTGAAGAGCTGCCAGAGCCTGCAGTGCAAGGAGCAATCAGAGTGCTCCTGGCAGCACCGAGCTTTCCCTTCTTTCTCAGAGAGCACTACCAACTGGTAGTCAGACCACTGTCTTGCATGGGGAGCCTGGAGTGTTCCAAATTCTTTACATCTTTTCCTGCCTCTGATTGTCCTCACACTGTCCATTTTCTTCTCTTAATATCCATTCTTGCTTGTAAAATGCCACCTTCTAAGTAAGCAACCTGCCTATTTTTTGACCTTAGCATCAAAACTCCTATCCATCCATAGTATGTGAGTGGGAGTGGAAGGCGACAATGAGCCACACAGAGGGGCCTTGTGTAACCGCCTGGTGCTCAGAGGATCTGGACAGAAGCATCTGGGCAGCCTGCCATGGGAAACTTCACAGCAATGTCAATAGTCCTGACGAAAACGAACCTTGACGTTGGGCAAACTGAGAGGTTGGAAGGACAAGAATCAGCATGGCTTGAAATCTACTGATGCTGGAAAAGATACTGTAAAGCAAAATTTAAAATAAAAAAGTAGTTAACAAATTTAGGCCCCTTCTACTATATGAGTCTGAAAGAGCGCCATCACTGGTGGTTTAATACCTGAGGGAGGGGGAAAGGAAGGGGTGAAGGCAGCTTTGAGTTGAGATGATCAAGGTGGGTCTGGAGCCCACACTGGGGAGATGGTTGCATCTGCAAAATGAAGAAAGAACTGCAGTGCCGGAGAAAGTGGACCCTGCTGTCCTTCCCGAAGGAACCACAGCAGCAGATGGGTCTCAAGCAGCACTGGACCAGTTCTGCACCAGGTTGAGCCAGTTTTCTGCAGCTAAACAGGGAGGGCATTAGAGGTGGCCCAGAGGCCAGTTCCGTCATTGGGTGTGGAAGCCCAATGAATGTCACATTTTGAACTGCAAAAGCTCTAGAACTGCATAGGTCCCTGGAACAGGAGGATCCTCAAGAAGATACATGCTCGAATGATTAATCAGAAAAAACGAGACTATTTGTGACATCAGATTAAAGCAGTTCAAGCCAGCACTATATATAAAAACATATATTATCTATAAAATATTTATTACATGTATAATACATATAATCAATATTAACACATCCCATTTTTTGTAGCTAGTTGGGTTGGGTGATAAGGCAACTCAGGACGATATCTGAATCAGCATGGTGAAAGTATTTGATGTGGTGGGATTTCTATGTCTTGAGGGTCTACCATGTGTCAGATATATATATCTGCAGTTATACAGGACAGATGACAGACTAAGTGCTCAACACATATTTCTTAGCTCCTGGTTTTTGTTGCCCTCTGCAAACAAGTGGATAAACACGTATAATTTTGTTTTCATTTTTATTTGTAAACTGCTTTTGAAGCAGGATCTTGGTCAAATAACATTTAATTTTTTTCTGATTTTCAAAGTAATGCATGTTTATTGTTGAAATTTTTAAAAATTGAAAAAAGCATAAAGAAAAAAATAAAAATCATCTATAATACCATCACCCAGAGATAATTACTGCTAACATTTAGTAAATTTCCTTCCATGTGTATTCAGATAGAGATATTGCAGATTGTTTTTCTCTGCTCTATTTTTACCTGTAACATTATGAGCATTTCCCAATATTATTAAATATTAATTGAATATATTCCATCATATAGATGTGATATAACTTATTTAACCAATACATTATTTTGGATATTTTTTCAATTTTATAAATAATGTTGTAATAAAAATGTATAAACTTAAAAAAAATGTATAAACTTAAATATGTATACACTTAGTATAATTATCTTAGAAGTGAATTTGTTGGCTGAAATCATATGGACATGTTGAAACTCTTGGTTCAACTTGACAAACTGCTGTTCTAAAGGTTGTTTATTTTTTTTACCAGCAATGATGAGCCCCTAACCTCTGCAACACTACAATGATTTGGAACAGTTTATTTAAAGAATATATTCCATAGTTGAAAAAACCCTTACTCTGCCACTGTGAGAAACTGTTACAGTAAGAAATGAAAAAATACAGTAATAGAAAAGTCTTTAAAGTTTTTCACTACCACATATTATTGCCAGTCCTGGGTAAGCTGAGTCATGATGTATAAGTCTGGGTACATAACAATATAATTCCAACTGTAAAGATGTAGGTTTGCAATTATATGCAAACAGAATTATGTTTGATTTATCTTTATTTCAGTAGTTAAAAAGTCTCATTGTAGGATACCTGCATTGTGCATTGTCCTTTCAAAGTACCTGCTCCTAGAAGGCAGTGTTGAGTAATTTGTTGTGACAAGCCAACTCATCAATATTAACACATTCAATTTTTCTTTGTAGCTAGTTGAGTGATAAGGCAACTCAGGATATCTGAATCAGCATGGTAAAGTACTTGGTGTGGTGGGATACTTTTTGAACCCATTCTGCTTTTCTTTCCTTTTCCTGACACTTACCTCTTCCAATCCAAGCAAAGAGAGAAGATGGGCTGCTGCTTCTCTGCCCCTCTCCCTGCAGATCTGCCCCAGCCACTCCAACCCATCACTCCCATCTGTCCCAGGTCAAGAGCACAAAGCTGTGGCTGATTTAGAGGAGTTTATGTGAGGATGATCTCTTCTTTGTCCCCTCTGCCTTTTCTTTCCATTTTTTTTTCAGGGGAGCCCTGTACTTGGTACTTTTTCTTTGGCTTTTCACTTCTCCCAAAACAGTTATTTCTACTTTAATACTTCTCATAAGTACAGACACAACTTCTTTAATCTCCATCCTCTTCCCTAACTTTCTTCCAATTCTTGCCCATTCACTTCAAGAAGGGCTCTCTTCCTTGACGTGCTCTCTTCCTATTTCCTGGCTCATTTCATGAAAAAGCCCACATCTTGGCTGACAAGTCACACACCTTTGTCAAGGAAACAAACAAAATCCTCCATTCACCCTCATGTGGAGTGCTTCAAAGGTGTACTTCAGCTGCTGGGTCCTTTGCCTGCAGTGTGGACCTAGAGGAAGAGAGAAGCCCAGAGACTGAGCTGGGAGAATTAGCACAGACTAGACATTCATCTCAGTAAATTAGGTGGAGAAGGGCAAAGCCAGACATGGGACTGTGAGGAACGAGGCGGCCAAGAATGCAGGTTGCAAATGGAAGACGGTTTGAACACATTCCGGAGATAGCGAGCAGAGCCCTTTTTTTGAGATGGAGTTTCCCTCTTGTCGTCGAGGCTGGAGTGCGGTGGCGTGATCTTGGCTCACTGTGACCTCTGCCTCCCAGGTTCAAGCCATTCCCCTGCCTCACTCAGCCTTCTGGTAGCTGGAACTACAGGCGTGCGTCACCACGCTCAGCTAATTTTTTGTATTTTGGTAGAGACTGGGTTTCACCACGTTGCCAGGATGGTCTCGATCTCGTGACCTCGTGATCTACCCACCTCGGCCTCCCAAAGTGTTGGGATTACAAGCATGAGCCACCATGCCCGGCCTAAGCAGAGCACTTTTTAACCTACTCTTTACCCTGGCTTGTGTTGTTAACAATTATGAATGGCCAGGAATGAGAGGACAGTAGCCAGTGTGGCTGAGACCAAAAACAGTGTTACAGATCAGTTAACCACAGAAGTCCTTCACGGTGGACGCTGGGAGAAGAGGGAAGGAGTGGGAAGAGAAGACAGAGTTGAGGAGTTTTAACCACTGTTGCCAAAATAGGCAATAGAGGAGAAAGAAAAACAAGGCTCTAATCCTTAAAAAATTTCCCAAAATTCTCTTAAGAAAGTCTTTTCAAAAGTTTCCATTTACATTCTCTTCTGTCTTAAACACAAAATTTAACTATAATTACTATTCAATTAAATGTTTGGTTGTACTTACTGCATAATATTATATTTTTCTGCTCTTTAATTAAGCAATGTGAAGTATAAATTTCCTTATCTGTAGAAGTCAATTGGATTAGATTATTTCGAAGATCCCACCTAATGCCCCCAAAGTTTATAATACAGTATTTCACTTGCTTTATGAGCACTGGTAGCCCATCCTGGGAATCTAACCAGCTCGTTTTTTTGTTTTTTGTTTTCTTACAACAGAGATTGCATTATAAGTTCAAAATAACCAACTTATAAATAAATAAACAACGGGAAACTAAACTAGTTGTATCTTGAATGTCTGCAAGGTATTTGAATATATTTTGAATATACAGAAGAGGATAAACTAGGTGAACTTTATAATGCTTTTTACCTTAAAATTCTATAGTATCTTGTTACAAAATACAATGCATGAAGATTTGCTTATTTTTTAGGAAATCTTTTTAGCAGCTATTTTTAAAGTCATGGCTCTTGAAATTATGAGTTATGATATATTCCTATTAACTTGTCTTTTAAAAACTTGTTTATAATCTTCATATATTTAAAAATACTCAAATTTCCATGCATTTAAAAGTTTACTTAGTCTATAATACACTTCCAAAGCTTTACATTTCATATTGCAAAATAAGAAAAATTTTTATTCTATTTCTGGTAATATGAATATTGTACATGACTCAGTTAATTGTAGGGCTACCACCACACAGAGTGGAAAATTTGTTAAGTATAGAATTGTTCTGAGGCAATAATAAGCAAGAATTATATTGTATCTTAGATCTTGTAGGTCATAAGCCATAATGTTATTCTTCCTCTCTGCTAAGAACATTTTAAATCTATTCTTTTGTTTGGAATTACTGAAGCACTTTAAAGTATGAAATCTTTCTGAAAGTAATAAATTAATGCTCTTTCAGTGAAATTTTCCTCAGTTGTCAAAATCACTACCAACTTTCTATAGTTTTTTTTCACTGAAAACTTTAAGTTTCACAATGTGGAAATGGTTTAGGTTTTATTTTATTTTTGTTCAAAGAATCCCCTATTTTTGCAAATGCTAAAATAATGTTGAAGCAGTTTTAATAATAATTTCTTAAAAACCCTTTTAAACATATATTTACTGAATTCCAGAGAGGTATAAGACACAGTTGCTCTTTCCAAGGGGCGTACTGTATATTTAATGAACATAAATTAAGTCACTAAAGATTCATAAATAACTATGAGCCTTCCATGGTATCAAAGGTAAGTGGAATAGGAGCTAAGGAAAGCAGAGGCTACTGAGGGATGTGGAGGTCATGGTGATCTTCAAGGAAGTTAAGCTAGACCTTTAAAGATGAGAGAAACACTTCAGTGTTTCTGAAACTTTGGGCACTGAGTTGGCTACTTAGGGCCATTTGTTTTTTGTTTGTTTGTTTGTTTGTTTTTAAGAAAGAAAAAGAGAAAAGAATAAAGAAAGAAAGAGGGAAAGAAAGAAAAAAAAGAATGAAAGAGAAAAAGAAAGAGGAAGAGAAAGAGGGAGAGAGAACGGGATTCTTGTTCTATTGCCCAGGCTAGAATGCAGTCTAAAAATGGGTATTAAAAACCTCTTTTATGCCAATAATTGTGCTTAATGATGGAGACAAGAATGAATAAGGGATGAAAATAACAAACCA
>CAUYQU010035158.1:0-12580 GCA_963574635.1 Cheracebus regulus
AGTGGTTTTCAGCCCCTCACAGAACTGACGCTGCTGGGCTGCCACCCACGCACCCACCCCCGCACCGCTCCTCCCTCGCAGCCCTCTGAGCCCTGATTGGGCTCTCCCTCCAAACCACATCCAGAGATCCTACTCATACACCCTTGCAGAGGGTCTTTTCACCTCTAGGGATCGGTTTGTTAAGAAGTAATTTTTAATAATTTTTAATTTTTGTTTTACTAGTAATATTCTTTGTCAAAAATTGAGAAAATGCAAATAAAAGAAAATTGAAATCACCACTCAAAAGTAACCAATATCAGCATTTTAATAAATCCTCCGAGACATATATGTGCCTATTGATTATCAAAAATGAGATCATACTTTGTTTGCTTTCTTGGAACCTGCTTTTAAACACATTAGGAACTAAAAACAAATTCCATGGCATTTTTAAAGCCTGTTCAGTATACCTGCTTTTGCATGTGTCATATTTTTTAACTGTGTCCTCTTTGCTGGACATTTAGTTGCTTCCAATTTTTTGTTTGTTTGGTTGGTTGGTTGGTTTTTCTTTAGACAGGGATTCCCTCTGTTACCCAGGCTGGAGTGCAGTGGCGCCATGTTGGCTCACTGCAACCTTGACTGCCTGGGCTCAAGTAATCCTCCCACCCAGCCTTCAGAGTACCAGAGACTACAGGTGCGTGCCACCATGCCTGGCTAATTTTTGTAGAGATGGGGTTTTGCCACATTGCCCGGGCTGGTCTCGAACTCTTGGGCTCCAGTGATCTGCCCACGTCGGCCTCCCAAAGTGCTGGGATTATAAGCGTGAGCCACTGCGTCTGGCCCTCTTATTAATATTTTAATGGTAGAAATGACTACAGTTAACATTCTTTCAGCTTTTCCACATTTAGGATTGTTTCATTATGACAAATGTCTAGGAATAGAACTTTTAAGATAAAGGAGATGGTACGTTATTACTGGTTTCTAAAGTAGATGTGTTTAGATACAAGTCATACGTTGTCCAGGAAGGGAAACAAAATTTCGTGTGTAAAACCCACATGATCTTAGTAGAGTGTCATGGAAACAGACTGGAGCTACCAGGTCATGTTTTTAGATCATTCTCCCCAGGGTATAAGGGTAATTACTATCAGGACGGTAATGATGGTCTAACACCTACCTAGTGTACTCTCCTAATTTTGCCTTTATAGATCTCCATCCTTTGTCCAGAGCAGAACAGGATGGCCATGTCCCAGGTGAGTGCCTAATTTACCCATACTTTGTTTCCAGTGAAATTGAGGCAAGGTTTGGAATCTCTATAGGAGACTTGAAAATACTAATTATCCCCTCTTCTCTGGCTGTTTTCTGTTAAACTTGTTTTCAGCCTCTGGTTTCTCTAATCCTTCCCCTCACCAGGAGAGAGGAAAAACAATTCCTCTCTCTACTTCTTGTTCTTTTTTTTTTTCTTTTTCTTTTTCTTTTTTTTTTTTTGGAGACAGTCACACTCTGTCACCTAGGCTGGAGTGCAGGGGTGCAATCTCAGCTCATTCCAGCCTCCACCTTCTGGGTTCAAGTGATTCTCTTGCCTCAGCCTTCCGAGTAGCTGGGATTACAGGTGCCCGCCACCACGCCCAGCTAATTTTTGTATTTTTAGTAGAGACAGGGTTTCACCATGTTAGCCAGGCTGGTCTCGAACTCCTGACCTTAGGTGCCTCTGCCCACCTCAGCTTCCCAAAGTACTGGAATTACAGGCGTGAGCCACCATGCTCTCTACTTGTTCTGAGAACTGTACCTCATCGTTTCTTCATTTCCCCCTCACAGAAGATTGTTTAAATACATAGATTCATCTTGCTTTTTCCTCTTTCTTCACTTCTAGATTGCTTGGTCTTTTTCATCATTCATATTTATGATAATAAGTTGTGCATAATGTTTTAGTGTGCATAGAAGAAAACAGCCCAGAGGATTCCATTCCTTTTCCCCCCGTACCATGTTCCTCGTCAGTGATGCCCACTCTTAACAGTTGGGTTAAATGGGCAGGTAGATGCATTTATGTCAATTTAATGAGCTAAAAACATATATATATGTATTTTTTTTATGCTTTTACACAAATGGCATCATACTCCCATACCCATCTTGCTTTTTGCACCTGATTACTTTCTGGGTGGTATTTCTTGTCAATATATAAAGATGTTTTTAATTTCTATTTCATAGTATGGATGTATTAATATCATGTAACTATTTATTTATGGATATTTAAAATTTTAATTTCTTTTTACTATTGTAAACCATGCCTCATGAACAACTTTCACTGTATCTGCTTGCTCTGTAGTACCAGTGTTTATAGAGGTTATACCTGGAAATCAGATTTTGACTAAAAGTTACTGAGACTTAAACTTGCCCTCCGAAATCCTTCATAATTACTCCTTTCACTAAATGTAAAGACCAGATAATTTCTGTGTTCCAATTTTCCAGGCTGTTAAAGATGAAAAGGCACCCAGTTCATTTTGGGAAGCCACTTAACCTGAAATTTGAGGAAGATACTAAAAAAAAAGAAAATTAGGCCAGGCGCAGTGGCTCAAGCCTGTAATCCTGCACTTTGGGAGGCCGAGGCAGGAAGATCATGTGAGGTCAGGAGTTTGTGACAAGTCTGGCCAACATGGAGAAACCCATTCTCTACTAAAAATACAAAAATTAGCCAGGCATGGTGGTGCATGCCTATAATCCCAGCTACTCAGGAGGCTGAGACAGGAGAATTGCTTCAACCTGTGAGGCGGAGTTTGCAGTGAGCCGAGATTGCACCACTGCACTCCAGCCTGAGTGACAGAGCAAGACTCTGTCTCAAAAGAAAAAAAAAAAGGAAAATTATAGACCAGTTTCCCTTAAGAATATAAATTTCAAAATATTTAAAATACTCTGAATAGAACATTAACACATTGGACATTTTAAAAGCAATGCATGTACATAGTAAAAAAATTTTCAAACAAAAGCTTTGTTCAACCAAAAAAAGTTTTTTGTGGTTTTTGTTTTGTGATGCAGGGTCTGGCTCTATCACCCAGGCTGAAGTGCAGTGGCACAACTTCAACTCACTGCAGCCTCCGCCTCCCAGACTCAACAATCCTCGCACCTTAGCCTCCCAAGTAGCTGGGACTACAGGTGCATGCCACCATGCCCAGCCAATTTTTGTATTTTTTGTAGAGATGGAGTTCTGCTATGTTGCCCAGCCTGGTCTTGAACTCATGAATCTCTTTCTCTGCTTATGCACAGTCACTTGTTCTCTCCTGCATGTGCTCTCTCTCTTTCTCTCCTTAACAAGTTATGGTACATCCTGGTCTTTCTGATCCTTTTTTTAAATGATCTTTTCACTTGTGTTAACTCTACACCAGGTTTTCTCAGTGTGACACTATTGACATTTTGGTTGAGGTCATTATTTGTCATGGGTTGCTTTCCTGTGCGTTGTATGTGTAGCAGCATCCCTGGACTCTCTCTACTAGATGCCAGTACCGCTCCCTCCTCCAGTTTTGGCAACCAAAATATCTTATCATTGCCAAATACCACCTGAGGAATAAAATTATCCAGTGTTTAAAACAGTGACCTATCCCCTTTACAAAAATGGCTCCTTGATATTCCATTTGATGGCAATACCACTAATTATTTACCTTTCTCCTAATAATAGATATTTAGGATATTTCTCTTTTTTTCTTTTTTTTTTTTAAGGAGGGAGGGGGAAGAGGAAGGGAGAGAGGAAAGAAGGCAGGATATTCCTAATCTTTTGCTACCATAAACAACATAGCATTCTATAGTACATTCCCACTGTGTGTATGTGAGAACATTTATAGGATAACTTTCTATGTCAAAGTTATATGCATCTTGAATTTTGATTCAGAGCTGTCAAATTACCTTCCGATAGGAAGTTCTGATTTGCATTGCTGGCAATATTATAATGCCTCTTCCCATAAATGGGCAATCACAGTGTATTATCCACTATGATTTTTGCCATTGTGAGGGAGTAAAGAGTAGTGTATTTTAATTCGCTTTTCTTGATTTGAGTGTCTTTTAAAATTTTTAACCACCATTTGTACTTTTTTCTTTCAAATATTTATTCTAGTCATTTGCCCCCTTTTCTCTTGGGTGTGGAATTACTTTGATTGCTAGATATTAGCTCCTTGGGTTAACTTAAGCAAATGAGATCTCTGTCATATATGTTGTAAATATTTTTCATAGTTTATTATTTGCTTTGATTTGTCTTTATACATCTTGGGGAGTGGACACTTAACGTGTCTTTAATGTCAAATTTCACACTTTTGTGCTTTTAGAGTTCTTGTACTGCTTAAATAGGATTCTGTGAGTTGAGATTATAAAAATGGCATTTCAGTTTTGTGGAAAAAGTGGTTACTGAATGATGGTGGCACCATTGAGTCTCCATCAGGATGGAAAGAAAGTTAAACTCTTCTATATCATATAAATGTCAATTCCAGATTGATCAAATACCTAAATGTATATTTGAAAAATTAAATGAAAATTTAAGAGGATATTGGGATAACCTGGCTTAGTGCAAGAAACTTTTTTTTTTTATGCTACAATGTTTTTTGTTTTGTTTTTGAGACAGAGTCTCACTCCGTGGCCCAGGCTGGAGTGCAGTGGCACAATCTTGGCTCACTGCAACCTCTGTCTCCTGGGTTCACACGATTCTTCTGCCTCAGCCTCCCAAGTAGATGGGACTACAGGCATGTACCACCACACCCAGCTAATTTTTGTATTATTAGTAGAGACTGGGTTTCACCATGTTGGCCAGGCTGGTCTCGAACTCCTGACCTCGTAATCTGCCCGCCTTGGCCTCCCAAAGTGCTGGGATTACACGTGTGAGCCACCACACCCGGCCCAATGTTTTAATGATCATTAGGACATCTTTAAATTAACTACAAAGTACACATACAAATAAGGAAACATAAGGAACATCATAGCCCAAGTACTTCTGAAACTACTTCTTAGCTCCAAGCCCCAGCACATATCAATTATATGAATTAATTTTTTTAATTCAGAACGTGGATCTCTTTAAGACTAGTATAAGAAAAAACCAACTTGTTATTAACATAATAGCTGCAGTTATTAACTGCAAGAATACAGTAAAAAAGAGTCATACTAAATTTTAATGTTCCTGTAACAGAATTATCCATATCACCTTATGGTAGCAAATTCTGGCAAGAAATGATTATTCATTTCTTATTAAAAATACTTATTTCTAAGATTGATCAGTTATATCACAAATAAAACCACAGTTTATTCAATAGAGCCCTTACCTTTCTCTTTTTTTCCTGAAAGATCTGTCATTTACAGGGAACTACTAATTTCAGATCAGTTACTCAAACCAGGGTTCTGCCTGTAAATTCACATCTTAACTTTATATATAGTAAACATACACCCATATTCCCTCTCCAGTCTTGAAGCTAAACACTTTCACAAAAGGAACAACCTAAAATTACTTCATGTGAATCTTGGTTCTTACTTTTCTTCTACTTCATTTTTATTTCCATCTATTATTTGTTCTTCCTCCTCATCACCAAAAGTCTCTTCCTGCATGGTAGTAAAGGAGAGAGATCTAGCAGCCACTTCTGCGGCAAGGCCAGTAGTGATGGTAACATCCAGTGACAGCTGTAGCCATGCCAGCCTCTGCTTCATGGAGGTCTGTAAGGACTCCCTGGGAGGTGAAGGGGAGACCGGGATGGGCCACCAGGCCAGACCGCCTCCATCTGCTTGAGATTCATCTTTGCCCTCACATTGGTAACATGTTCTCTCTTCTGCTCCTTGGAGGAAGACTTCATTTGCAGAATTGTCTTTATTTTTACCCTCTAGAGCAAGCTTGTCCAACCCATGGCCCACGGGCCACATCTAGCCCAGGACAGCTTTGAATGTGGCCCAACACAAATTTTGTAAACTTTCTTAAAACATTGTGAGATTTTGTTGCAATTTTTTTTTAGCTTGTCAGCTGTCATTAGTGTTTGTGTATTTTTTGTGTGGCCCAAGACAATTCTTCTTCCAATGTGGCCCAGGGAAGCCAAGAGATTGGACACCCCTGCTCTAGAGAGCCTTCACATAAATATTCAGTCCTACTTGTTGCATTGTCGCTTGTGGAGTGTTTACTATTTTCCTCTTCAGCATAATTTTTACTGACTTTCCTGTATCTGAATTCATTGATGGTTCTGAATTACTTGTGTGTTTCACTAGGTCTACAGGAGACAAGGATTTCAACCTAGCATGATCACTAAATAGCAGTTACAACCACTTCTGCCTTTCTGCCTCTGAAGCTTTAAATCCCAGCATAGCTTTTAATTCTTGGAGCAACCTCTTGGATTCTTCAAGCTCATTCCTCTTTCTTTGTCTTCTTTAGACAAGTAGTAAAAGTCATCCTTTCTGTAATCACTGTCGATAGCTATATCATCTACATAAGCTTCTAAGTCCGATTCATCCTCCTCAGGGCGTGGATCTTTGTCTGCAATGTGTAGAATAAGCTGTGTCAAAGGTGCCCCTGTACGATGTTGGGTTTCACACACTACCTCAGGCTTGCCTTTTTTTAAATCTGTATTTCTTCATAGCAGTTTGTCCACCTGAGAAATGGCCTCTTCCCAGCAATTGTTGCTTGTTTGAACATGGGGGCTGAATCAACTTTAATTTCCGTTCTAGGATTTGATAAGCCTCTGGCACTAGTTCTTGTGTTTCTTTAATACAAAGAAGCCTTTCAAGTTTATCTTCAAGAATTATTACCTCATTCAGTAATGCTTTCACATGGAGCTGCAAGTTGCACACTGCTGTGTGAACGTTATTCAGTTCTTTTGACCTCTGTCGAGTTTTGGATAAACACTGATACTGACTGGTGCTGAGTTTCAAAGTACCAATAGAATTCAGAGTTGTGCTTAAGCTCCTCCAAACAGGCATAGTAAGCATGAGGTAGACCTTGAGTCACATCAGACAAGGTATGATGAGGCAAAAGTGCTGGAGTAAGTAAGGGCCCAGGAGGTGAATTGGCTGTAGAAAGTAATAGGGCTAACCGTCTGAAGGATTCTGAACTCTGCCACCCACAGTTGGAACAAAACCTTCGATGTAGGCAGGCTGAATTCATCTGTAAAGTTAGGTGCCTCCTCTTCTGAAATCTACTCTTAGAAGTCCAAGGCCCAGCTCCTTAAAAGACACCACACAGATATAGTTGCTTACACTGTCACTTTCAGAGTTCAGGGAGTGGTTTTTTTTAGCATCTATAGGATAGATAGCCTTGCTGCTTGGAAGTTCTGTAGACTGCTTTCCACAGACCGATGAGGTGCTGTCCAGCTTTATTACATGGACAAGCAGCACTGACCCTGTCAAGCAAAAATATAAATCCTCTGGAAATCACTTCAGTTTCTTGAATGAGATGTAAAGCTTTTCTTCAAGGTTAGTAAAAGCTCAGCTATTTGCTGCCATATCTTCCAAGTGAACATTGTATTTTTTTCAGGTCACTTGTAGTTCAGCTGTCCTCCCCGTAATCTCAAAGCTCTTATGACCAAATAAACAAATAAAATCATTCCCCATACCAGCCAGGAAGATACAGTCCACCAAGTTGGAAGCATAACTAGCAAACTAATGAAGGCAAATAGCATTCAGACACCCCAAACATTAGGGGTTGCCAGGGAGCAAAGTGTTGGAAGGCATCCACTTTCCTGTTGTTGAGGTTGCCCTGCAGACAGGGTACTGGCATCAAGTAGCTCAGTCAGCTCCACATCCTCTCGAAACAGGACTTCCTGTTGCAGGATGGTAGGTAATGAAGTGAGTCAGAATCCAGTATCCAACTTGTGAGGTAAATCATCTTTCTTACTGCGCTGAGAAAAAAAAAATCCAACTTTTGGTGGTTTCAGCCACTTTTAACAGGATGCGTTGCTTAATAAGCCATTCCCTGAGCATGCCAGTATGTGGAGTTTATGTTCATTGAGTGATGACTGTATCCCAGGTATTTTGGTAGGACTCTTGTAGGAAGCTTTGGTTGTTCCTCTGTGGTGCATTTTTCTATTTTTGGTGACAGAGAACATATTTCAAAGTCTGTGTGTCCTGGATCCTGTAAGTACTGATAAAGTAGAGAATTCCAAAAGTCATCTCCTTATCAAACTCCGGTGTCATCCTTCTCTGCCATGCCATGTACCTCAGCACAATGGGAAATCGGAAGAAACATTTTTAATAAAGATGGGAAACCTAGAAACCGTAAAGAGAAAGATTGTCAGATTAAACCGTATTAAAATGTTAAAACCTGTAGAGTCAGAAGATATATTTGAGGCTGAGAGAAAATACATGCAATGCATATGATATACAAAGAATTCATATACAGAAAATGAAAAACGATGAAAGAAGACACAAAATGTGGTGGACATATAGTCAAAAAGATAAGGCAGGCAGTTTATGAGAAAAAAGTGTGATGCCATTTGAAAAGATATTTACTTTCCCCAGTTTTCAAGCCAGGAAAACAGGGCTGATTTTCATTCCTCCCTTTCTGTTGCACTCCAACAAATGCACCCAGTCTCAGCCCTTCTACTAACTGTTTGCCTTACAGAATTTTTATTTGTTTTTTATATATATGCAAACCTACAAAATTTGGCATGGGTTGTTTTTAAAGAAAATATGCTCCTACTATGCTTTTCTGTTTGGGAGTTTTCGCTGTTTGTTTTTTGAGATGGAGTCTCACTCTGTCACCCAGGCTGGAGTGCAGTGGCGTGATCTCAGCTCACTGCAACCTCCCCCTCCTGGGTTCAAGTGATTCTCCCACCTCAGCCTCCCGAGTAGCTGGGATTACAGGCACCCGCCACCATGCCCAGCTAATTTTTGTATTTTTAGTAGAGATGGGGGTTTCACCATGTTGACCAGGCTGGTCTCGAACTCCTGACCTTAAGTGATCCACCCGCCTCAGCCTCCCAAAGTGCTGGGATTACAGGCGTGAGCCACTGCACCCAGCCCCGACATTAGAAATTTCTAAGTAGCACAATGAAAATCTTAAAAATTTTCAAACACCCCCATGAGCTAACTTCTTTTATACACTAAAATTCTAACAAATCATTAAAGATCATACCTAATATATAACTGAAAGAATATGAAATGAATGTAGACTAGTATACCATGTATCATGATTCATATTCTTAAACATCAAAAAGGTTGATAGTACAGTCAAGTATGTAGAAAAAGCAAAGAAGTTATAAACTGTATACAGCATTTTGTGGTGGAATAGTTGCTTTATATGTATCAAAATTTACATTGGAAATATCCTTAACACAGCAATGCTCTTTCTAGAATTTTACCCTAGACCTTAATACATCAATAAGACAAGACAACCCAACAGAATCAAGACTCATAGCAACAGAAATATTGGTGGCCTGGAAACATACAAAAAGGTTATAATCATCACTGAAACTCACATACATGCTGTTATTTACCTGTGAGAGAGGTAAACTTTGAAAAGATAGATAAGAGCCACTGTGGATGAGAGTACTGGCTGGTTGACAGGTAATTTGGCTGCTCTTATTAAAGATCTTTTTCTTATTTTAACCAGCAGTTGCATTTATAGCACTCCATCCTAGTGAAATATTTATATGTCCACAAAGATGTCCAAGGCAGTTCTGTTCATACTAGCAAAAAGTAGGAGAAAGCCCTAAATGTCCCATGTTCCTGATAATCCAATAATGGTTGAATGACAGCTGTACTACCAGGTGACATTGCTTATGGTAAAAATGACCCCTGATTGGTAAACAAATTGCACGTGGACTAGGAGGACTAGAGAGTGGTTAAATAAATTGCCACATCTGTACTCTGCAACTGTCATAAAAATTGGCTGACATGTAAGAATGTTTGGGATACTTTTGTCTAAGTGAAAAAAAATCAAAGTTCAGAAAAGCTTAGTAGGAGTGGCCAGGTGTGGTGAGTCACACCTGTAATCCCAGCACTTTGGGAGGCCAAGGCAGGTGGATTGCTTGAGGTCAGGAGTTCAAGACCAGCCTGGCCAACATGGTGAAACCCCATCTCTACTAAAAATACAAAACATTAACTGGGCATAGTGGTACACGCCTGTAATCCCAGCTACTTGGGAGGCTGAGGCAGGAGAATCACTTGAACCTGGGTGGCTGGAGGTTGCAGTGAGCCGAGATCGCACCACTGCACTCCAGCCTGGGCAACAGAGCAAGACTCTGTCTCAAAAAATATATATATTTCCAATGTCTAGGTAGTCAGGTTTATTACTCTATAGCTGTGTATTTTATGAATTTGGGGAAAGACTATCAGCAACTACAAAATGATCAAAACTTTTAACTTATCTATCACTTTTATGGTTATCTTTTACACATTTAAATCTCTAATCCATCTGTAATTTACTTGGGGGCTCAGAGTGAGATGAGAAATTTACTTTTATGGAGTTTCTTCCCTCCATAAATACCTAGCCAGATTTTTCCGATGATATCTTTTCAGCAGATATTTAAGATACTTTTACTATGGAGTAACCACTGACACTCTACTCAGAGGATCTGTTAGTCGTTATTAACTCTCATCATCATTGTCATATTTAGCTCTGTGTTACTGGAAACCTGATAATGGGATGACAGCTATTTTACTGGGTCTGAAAGATAGGGAAGGAATCCTACATTTTTCCTACTGTCTCCTCTCACTTGACACAACACTTCCAACACCAGATGTGATCCCAGGCCCCAGGCTGTTTCCCCACATACCAAGCAGTTCTCCAGTGGACACCAGCTGGGTGTCCTCTAGGTCAGTTCCCTTCTGACACTGTCTACCTGGAGTTACTGTAAGCTCCCACAGGTTGGGGCTTAGTCCCACAAGACTGCCCCCACTCAAGATACCAGTCGCAAGTAGGGTGTCACCTATATATCTTACTGATGGGCCACAAATTGGGGGTCCCCACAACCCCCTCCTGAAGATTGATTAATTTGCTAGAGTGAGTCCCAGAACCCAGGGAAACTGAGTTTCTTTCCCCTATTTGTTATAAAGGATATTACAGAGGATAAAGATGAACAGCCAGATGGAAGATGCATAGGGCAAGGGATATGGGAAGGTCCATGGACCTTTCACGCCCTCTCTGGACTCACTGTCCTCCAGGAACCACCAAGTGTTCAGCTGTCTGGAAGCCGTCCGAACCCACCCAGTCCTTTGGATGTCGTTGTTGTTTTTCAGAGACAGGGTCTTGCTCTGTCTCCCAGGCTGGAGTACAGTGGTGCGATCTTGGCTCACTGCAGCCCCAACCTCCTGGCCTCAAGTGATCCTTCTCAGCCACCCGTAGTGCTGGGATCACAGGAGCGAGCCACCATGCCCGGCCACAGTAGGGTTGATCATCATTGGCCCTTGGTGACCAACTCAACCTTCAGCTTCTCTCCCCTCCCAGGAGTTTGGAGGATGGAGATGAAAGTCCCAGCCCTCTAATCCTGCCTGGTTTTCTGGTGAACAGCCCACATCCAGAAGCTACCTAAGTGCTGTTAGCCAACAGTCGTCTCATTAATATATACAAGACATTTGGTCACTTCAGGGGCTATTCCAAGGGTTGCAGGACTTTTTTGCCAGGAGACAGGAGAGAAACCAAATATATATTTCACAATATCAAACCAGGTGACATCACTCCCAATAAAAATGACTCTGGATTGGTAAACAAACTGCATCTGGACTGGGAGGACTGAGTAAACTATGACTAGCTGGTAGGAAGCCATGGATTGGAGTTTTCTTTATTTCTTTTCTTTTTTCTTTTTTTTTTTTTTGAGAAAGAATCTCGCTCTTCTTGCCCAGGCTGAAGTGGAATGGCACAATCTCGGCTCACTGCAACCTCTGCCTCCTGGGCTCAAGCGATTCTTCTGCCTCAGCCTCCCGAGTAGCTGGGACTACAGGCATGCGCTACCATGCCTGGCTGATTTTGTATTTTTAGTAGAGACGGGGTTTCACCATATTGGTCAGGCTGGTCTTGAACTACCAACCTCAGGTGATCTGCCCGCCTTGGCCTCCCAAAGTGCTGTCATTACATGTGTGAGTCACTGTGTCCAGCCAGATTGGGGTTTTCCGAATACATTGTCACTCAGTGATATGTAACTGGGCACATCTTTTACTGGGACCCTGGAAGCCATGCCACTGGGACCATTACAAGAGATAATGGTCTATGGAACAGGTTAGGGCTTCCAAGCAATGTTATCCTAGCACTCAGCAGTGTGGTTTTGTTCCTGGGTACCGGAGCTATCACAAGGGAGGGGCAGATTGTGCTAATAGCTCCTGGATTGCTTTGAGAAGCCCTCCTGCTGGAGAAACCTGTCTGTCACCGCCCTCTGGCATACTGGCTTACCTGTCTCCTCTCCTTCTGCACAGCTGGATAAACTGATGCCCGCTGTGGCCAATTTTGGCCTTATGGGTGCAACAACTGGCTTGAATTGAAGGCCACCAAGTGTGCGCATGACAGGATGGGATCCGGAGCAGAAACGGGGTATTGGTCTTTGTGAGGAATTGGGGCACTTAGAGAAGTGAGTTTTTGTTTGGTGGTGACAAGGCCAAGCACAGACCCTTTCCCTTTTGCCTTGGTCAGCTGCCCAGGCCACAGACCTCTGGCTTCCTGTTCTTTGCC
>CAUYQU010035159.1:0-38421 GCA_963574635.1 Cheracebus regulus
CTCACGTGGTTTGTGTTGTGACTCGTGTGCACAGGCCAAATGATTCTGTAGCCCACTGTCATTGGGCCATTCCAACTTCCTGGTGGGGAAAAACAGAAAGAAAGAGAGAAAGAGAGAAAAAGAGGGAAAGAGAGAGAGAGAGAAGAAGAAAGAGAGAGAGAGAGAAAGGAAGGAAGAAGAAAGAAAGAGAAAGAAAGAAAAAGAAAGAAAGAAAGATCTCTCTATCCTCTGCATGGAGACTGGAGGCAGGAAGACCAGGCAGAAGGCTGCTGCAATTGTCCTGGAGCCAGATGCTGTGGTTTGAATGGAGGCCATGGCTGAGGGGAGAGAGAGAGAGAGGATAGAGAGAAGACAAGGAGATGAGATCACTGAAACCTGGTGACTCGTTGGCCGTGGGAGTAAGGGAGAGGGATGATGGCCTGGTTTCTCTCCAGGGTGACTGGGGAGGAGACAGTGTCATCAACCTGTTAGAGAAATTAGGTGGGGAGGGCGATGCTGAGCTCCACTGAGACAATGTGGGGTTGGACGTGCCAGGGAAGGGCAGGGGGAAATCCATGTCATCCGTGCTGTTGCTTAAGCAGATCTGGTCCATGAGAGAACGCTGGGAGCCCAAAATAGAGATTTGGGAGTCCTCAGCATCAGGTGGTACCTGAAATCTCGAGGCAGAGATAAGGTTCCCCAGGGATGAGAAAAGGGGCCAAAGCTCTGAGCCTTGCTAAGAATTAAGAGGCCAAGGCTGGGCAGGATACTCACACCTGTAATCCCAGCACTTTGGGAGGCCAAGGCGGGTGGATCATGAGGTCAGGAGTTCAAGACCAGCCTGGCCAAGGTGGTGAAACCCTGTGTCTACTAAAAATACAAAAATTAGCTGGGTGTGGTGGTGGGTGCCTGTAATTCCAGCTACTCGGGAGGCCAAGGCAGGGAATTGCTTGAACCCGGGAGGCAGAGATCTCAGTGAGCTGAGTGGGCGACAGAGCAAGACTCTGTCTCAAAAAAAAAAAAAAAAAAAAAAAGGCCAAGATGGAAGGCCAGGGATGAGGCTGAAAAGGTAGGAGGGAAATCCAAGCTTTAGAAGGCAAGGGGAGGTAGGCACATTGCTGAATGCCTGTCTACTAAAAATACAAAAATTAGCTGGACATAGGGTGGCGCCTGTTATCCCAGCTACTCGGGAGCTGTGGCAGGAGAATTGCTAGAACCCGGGAGGTGGAGGTTGCAGTGAGCCAAGATCGCACCATTGTACTCCAGCCTTCGTGACCAGAGCAAAACTTCAACTCAAAAAAAAAAAAGAGGAAAAAATTAAAAGGAAGGGAGATTGCAACACCATTGCATGCTGTCAAAGGTCAAGACAGATTAGAGCTGAAATTGGACCTGGATTTAGCGACAAAGAGGTCACTGGGACTCCGGCCAGAATCCCTTCAGAGGTGTCTTGAGGACAGCCCTCAGCCTAGGGGGGACTGGGAATGAGGGGCAGTGAGAACTCAGAAGCAGTGAGTGGAGATGACTTGAGGTCTGGCCATCAAGGGAAGAAAAAACACGGGTGGGTGCATGGGGTGGGGTGGAGTGAGAAAAGGTGGGGTTTAGGGGTGGCTGCTGGAGGTGACAGCCACTTGGGGACATTTCAGTGCTGAGGGAAGGGGTGGGGACTGGGTGTGGGCATGGGGATTCTGGAAGGAAGAGAGGTGGGTTTGGAGCAAGACACAGGACAGCTTCTGAAGGGACTGGGAGGGAGAAGGAAAAGCAGATGCAGAGGGTCAAGGAGCGCCGATCACATGGCGCTTGCTTCCTGTCGGAGTGGCAGGAAAGCGGGTTTGATGCAGAGGAGGATGAAGGCCCGTGGGTGAAGGAGAGAGGCGAGTACTCAGGGGATTCCTGGCAGCTCTGACGCTCTGGCTGTGACTGGAGAGGGTGGCCTTGTCGTGACCGCAGCTGTCGTCGAGGTGGTAGTTGTGGTCGTGATGGTGATTTCTCTCCAGAAGCCCAGAGCAGCTGGCGTGCAGGAGTGGAGGGGATGGAGTGGCAGTGCCCCGGTCACGGTTTTACGGGCTTGGCACAAAAGGACTCAGACCAGGGCTGGCACATCTCCTGGTATATTGAAGCTGTCGGGCGTGGCGAGGGGGGAGGTTTTAGAGGGAAAATGATGGAGGACTGGGGGAAAATGGGAAGTACTTAGTTTCAGATTACTAAAATATCAGTTTGCAAACATAAAAATATTTTATCTAAAGTAGGCGAAGCACACGAACAAAAGAAGAAAAAACCCAACTGGAGCAAATGGGAATGTATTCAAGCTCATTCCTATTCAGAGAAATGCAGATTTAAATACAATACCGTCACTTGCCTAGGAAATTAGCAGAGCTTAGAAGATGAAAACTCCCAGTGCTGGTGAAGTGAAGATGAAACGTTCATACTCACAGTGGGTGGGAAGGGCCCTTAGCAAATGGCTTCAGCCCTCCTAGCCTCAGTTTCCTCATCTATAAAGTGGGGGTGATATAGATACTTCATAGAATTTCAGCTCTTGGGCACATAAACATGATTCATAAACAATACTAAAAGTAGGTACTGGATTGTCTGGATTTTTTTTTTCTTGAGACAGTCTTGCTCTGTCACCCAGGATGGAGTGCAACGGTAAGATCTCAGTTCACTGCAATCCCCGTCACCTGGGTTCAAGTGATTCTCCTGCCTCAGCCTCCTGAGTAGCTGGGGCTATAGGCATGCACCACCACACTGGGCTAATTTTTGTATTTTTAGTAGAGACCAGGGTTTCACCATGTTGGCCAGGCTAGTCTTGAACTCCTGATCTCAAGTGATCCGCCTTAGCCTCCCAGCATGCTGGGATTGCAGATGTAAGCCACTGCAGCCGATCTGGTTGTCTGGATTTGCTCAAACCTTTTTTTTTCTCTGCTGGACAATCATATCTCCAGCCCAGACTCAGGACCCTTATATTTGCAGACAGTGGCTCTGGTCAGAGGCACCCTCCACCAGGCCCTGCCTGGTTTGTCTTAGGATTGACAATGTAGGGGGAAAGGAAGGGGAAGAAGACGGGGAGGAGGGCACAGGGTTTCTTCAGGATCCCTGCCAGGGATGCCCACGAGGAGAAATGACATGTGCTCTAATTATCATCAACTCTGAAGTGGCCCACATGAATTATATCGAATCTCTCCCTATCAAAACCCAGCAAGTCATTCTGGTGGAGGCAGCAGGAGAGAGTGCAGGGCTTGAGTCAGACCAGCCTGAGTTCAAGTCCCCTTCTGCCAGGGACTAGTTGTGCAATACTGGGCACGGTTCCTCGCCTACCACAGTCTCGATATCCTCATCTGCAACATGGCCATGATTATACCTAAGTGCTAAGACATGGAGAGGATTGAGGGCAATCTGATACGCAGAAGCATCACACCTGGCACCCACAGTGTGCTTGCTAGGCCGTCGGGGCACTGATTAATCTGTCCATCTCCTCTGCTTTTGGCACCAGGGACTGTTTCGTAGAGGACAACTTTTCCACAGATGGGGGTGGGGATGAGGGTGGAGAGTGGGGGTGTGGGTGGCCGATGGTTTTGGCATGAAACTGTTCCAGTGGCTGGGTGCGGTGGCTCATGCCTATAATCCCAGCACTTTGGGAGGCTGAGGCGGGTGGATCGCCTGAGGTAAGAAGTTCAAGTTCAGCCTGGTCAACATGGCGAAACCCCAGCTCTAGTAAAAATACAAAAGTTAGCCGGACATGGTGACCTGCACCTGTAGTCCCAGCTACTCGGAGAAGGTTGAGGCTTGAGAATCGCTTGAACCCAAGAAACAGAGGTTGCAGTGAGCCAAGATCTCACCACTGTACTCCAGTCTGGAGGACAGAGTGAAACTCTCTCTCCAAAAAAAGAAATTCTTCCACCTCGGGTCATCAGGTAGTAGTTAGATTCCCATAAGGAGCACGCAACCTGGATCCCTTACACGGGCAGTTCACAATAGGGTTCGAGCTCCTATTTGAGAATCTAAGGCCACCACTGAGCTGGCAGAAGGCGGAGCTCAGGTGGTGATGGTCACTCACCCCACTGCTCACCTGCTGTGTGGCTGCGTCCCAACAGGCCACGGACCAACCGGCCTGCTGTTCCGGGACCCCTGCTCTAGAGGACTTCTCTCTCTAACCTGATGTTATTAATCTTTTATTACATACTAAGCGCTGTGCCAGAGGCTTATAAGTGCAAACATATTACATTGTTTCACAGCCCATAAAGGAGACACTACTAGTAAGCCTGGTTTATAGAGGATGGAGCTGAGGTCAGCCGGTGAGGGGTGGGGCCAGGATCTGAACCCCACAGGATGACTTGGGAGTCACTACTTTCAAAAAACAAGTGTGTGTGTGTGTGTGTGTGTGTGTGTGTGTGTGTGTGTGTGTGTGTGTTTGAGACAGAGTTTTGCTCTGTTATCCAGGCTGGAGTACAGCGGCTCGATCTCGGCTCACTGCAACCTCTGCCTCCCAGGTTCAATCAATTCTCCTTCCTCAGCCTCCTGAATAGCTCGGATTATAGGCATGTGCTACAACACCCAGCTAATTTTTTTTTTTTTTTTTTTTTAGTAGAGACAGGGTTTCTCATCTTGGCCAGACTGGTCTCCAACTCCTGACCTCAAGTGATCTGCCTGCCTCGGTGTCCCAAAGTGCTGGGATTACAGGTGTGAGCCATCACGCCCGGCCACATTTTCTCTTCTTATAAGGACACCAGTCAGATTAGATTAGGGCCTACTGTAAATACCTTATTTTAATTTGCTTATGCCTTTTAAAACCTTATCTCCTAAAAATCTCTGAGATTTTTAGGCATTAGGACTTCAATGTATACATTTTAATGTTACAAAATTCTGCCTATTATGCTATGTATCTACATGTATTATTTTCAGAACCATCTCAGAGTAAATTGCAAACAGAGGAAATTGCAAAAACTTACCTCTAAATACTCCAGTGGGCTGGGTGCAGTGGCTCACACCTGTAATCCCAGCTCTTCAGGAGATGGAGGTGGGCAGATCACCTGAGGTCAGGAGTTCAAGACCAGCCTGGCCAACATGGTAAAACCCCATCTCTACTAAAAATACAAATGGGCATGATGGCGGGTGCCTGTAAACCCAGCCGAGATCTCACCATTGCACTATGGGTGACAGAGCAAGACTCCATCTCAAAAAAATAAAAAATAAATAAATACTCCAATGTATATTTCCTAAAATCAAAGATACATTCTCTTCTATGACCACAGGACAAGCATTGAGGTGAGGAAATTGGCATCAATACAATACTATTATCTCATCTACAAACTCCATGGCAATTTGCCCCTTACTGGTGATATTAACTTTGATCATTTAGTGAAGGTTGTGTCTGCCAAATTTCTCCACTGGAGAGTTATTATGTTTCCTTCCATAATTAATTATAGTCTTGTGGGGAAATAACTTGAAACTATGTAAATACTTTCTCATCAAGTTTTCATACTCATTGGTGATTCTTGCTGCAACCCATGATTATGATGGTGGCTGCCTGATGATCATTTTCTTTTCTTTTCTTTTTCTTCCTCTGCTTTTTTTAATAGAGGCAGGATTTTGCCATATTGCCCAGGCTGGTCCTCAGCTCCTGGGCAAGCGATCCTCCTGCCTCAGTCTCCCAAAGTGCTACAATTACAGGTGTGAGCCACCATGCCCGGTCGGAGCTCCCACTTTTTTTTTTTTTTTTTTTTTTGCGGTGGAGTCTCACACTGTCTCCTGGGCTGGAATGCAAGGGCGTGATCTCTGCTCACTGCAACCTCTGCCTCCCAGGTTCAAGCAATTCTCCTGCCTCTGCCTTCCAAGTAGCTGAGATTACAGGCGCTGGCTGATTTTTTGTATTTTTAGTAGAGACAGAGTTTCACCATGTTGGCCAGGCTGGTCTCGAACTGACCTCTCCACTGTCCTTAGCCTCCCAAAGTGCTGGGATTGCAGGCTTGAGCCACTGTACCGGGTTAGAGCCCCCACTTTTAAATAGGACATTGCACCATGGCCCTTGATCTTGACCAGAAAGGGAGCTATGTCTGTGGGAAGCAGTCCCTGCAGGGTGGATAACAAGGCACTGATCCCTTGTTCTGGCAGACTGGGGATGAGAGCAAAGGATCTAGGAAGCATGGTGTCCAGGAGTGTTCTTCAGGTCCACTGGGAATTCATTCACTAGTTGAGCACCTACAGTGTTGCAGTCGTGGCCCCAGCTCTTGAGAAGCTCATGAAAAAGGGAATAGATTGGGAGACTAAGGCAGAAGGAAGGCTTGAGGCCAGGAGTTCAAGATCAACCTGGGCAATATGATGAGATCCCCCCTCCCCTGCCCCGCCAATCTCTGCCAAAAATAGAAAAATCATCCAGACACAGTGAGGCACACTTATAGTTCCAACTACTCAGGAGGCTGAAGTGAGAGGATCGCTTGAGCCCAGAAGTTCAAGGCTATGGTGAGCTATGATCGCACCACTGCACTCCAGCCTGAGCAACAGGGCAAGATCCTGTTTTGTTTTTTTTTGTTTTTAAAGGGGGTGGGGGATAGAAAAAATAGACAACTCACCATTGTGCAGTTTCTAAAATTGAGAAGTTTTGTACCCCAAGAGTTAACGTAGGTGGCTCTTTTAGCTACAGAAATGGAGACCAGTGAGCAATTGGTTTTTAGAGATTCTTGTGAGTGTTAGACAAAGCTGCCTCAACTTTTGGTCACTTGGGAAACTAGTGGGCCAATTTGCAGACCAAACCCCACAGCCTGTGGGAGGGAAGGGAAAGAAGCCAGAGCGTCTGGTGGACCGAGGTACAGAGACAGGAAAGCAAGATAAGGGCTCTGAAATCGAATTCGCCACATCAAGGAAAGTGGGGATCCTTGCTGGTGATCAGGGTGCCACACAGAGGCCTCCCCATTTGGAGAGGTCCCATGCCCTCCACAGTGGAATAAGTGCCATGATGTCAATTTCACAGGAGAGGCTGCGGGAGCAATGGAATTTCAGGCAGTGAGAACATCATGAGCAAAGGAAATGGGGGGATGAATGGCAACATCTATCCCCCATGTGGCTTCCAAAGCCATCTCTTTGGGGTGAGGCTTCCCACCACAGCACGCATCCCTCATGTTTATGTGTCCCTCCTCCCCTGGTTGCAATGTAACCCCAAAGTGAGCCGAGATTGTGCCACTGCACTCCAGCCTGGGTGACAGAGTGAGACCCTGTCTCAAAAACAGTAAGAAAAACAAAACAAATTCAGAGGTGAAGATTGCTTTAACCAGGGTGATCAGAAGGTCTCTCTGAGGCAGTGACATCTGAGCTGACCTCAAAGGTGAGAAAGAGGCAAGCCAGTGAACAGAAGAAGAGACAGCCAGTGCCAAGGGCCTGTGGCAGGAATGGGCTTAGTATGTTTGGGGGACAGAAAGAAGGGCACTGTGGCTGAAGAGCAGTGGATGAGGAGAGACTGGCCAGAGGAGGTGTGTAAACAACCTGAGCTTTGTTTTGAGAAGAACATTGGCTGGTGTAGGAAAACAGACTTTGGAGGCAAAGCAGGGAGCCTGTCTATCCAGAGGCTGCTGCCAATGTCAGGGTGAGCTGATCGCGCCAGGACCAGGTGGCAGGACTGGAGGTGGTGAGAAATGGTCCTATGCAGGAGACCCAGAAACACCTCTAGCTTGAGTTCTCAGGTGGGGAGGAAGGGAATGTGAGGAATGGAGACAGGCTCCCAGGTTCTGGCTTGAACAGCTGAGACGGGATGGCAGGGGAGCAGAGTTAACTGACCATCAGGTGCAGGCTTTGGGCCAAGTCGTTTGCAGTCCCCATCTGACACCCACTGAAGACACAGAGTGGGCTGCTGGCTATGAGTCTGGAACTCAGAGAAGCTGTTGGCTCTGGAAATACAAACCTGGGGCTCACAGCCATGTAGATATCATTTAAAGCCACGGAACTGGATGAGATCATTAAGGCAGAAGGTGTAGGTCGAAAGAAGAGGGCCAGGACCCCTGACTGTAAAATGAACCAATGACACCTCCACCCACGGGGCTCTCGCGAGGTGTCACGTGAACGCACCCAGCAAACACTGGAACCAGGCAGAGAATCGTTCTGGTCCCGGGGGCGGGGCCTCAGGGGGCGGGGTCAGAAGGGGCGGGGCCGAGGGACCAGGCGGCCGCTCCGCGCCGGAGGGCGGCCGGGGCGGTGACGTCACCGCATGACTGGGTTTTTATGAATGAAAGGAATCCTGTGAGTGAGTAATTCCGGGAAGCTCGCCTTACAACTCCGCGCGGCCTCGGCCCCCTGCGCCGCCCGCCCCACAACAAAACTCTGCGCAGCGCTCCCGGGTGCCCGGTTCACAGCGACCTGCGGCTCAGAGCGGAGGGGAGACGGACCAGAGCGCGGGCCGGGACAGCGGCCGGGACAGCGGAGAGACGCGCGCGTGCGAGCGCGCCGGGCCAGGCGGGCCCACAGGCGGGTAAGGAACGCGGGGCCAGGAGGACTGTGCACGGCAGGGTTTCCGCGCCCCGGGACGCGCCTAGGGTGGGCGCCCGGGCCCGATCCGTCGGGGCTCCAGGGGCTCCGTCACCCATCGGATGGCTGGGGGCGGGGAGAGGGGAGCGGCCGTCCCGGGGACGCCGAGACGGGGCCGAGACCAGCTCGGCAGAGTGGGGGTGGAGACGGGGCCCCTTCCCGGGGCGCGGGCGGGGAGGCGGCGGCGCCGGGGAGGAAGGGGCAGCGCAGGCTGGCGATCTCCGCGTCCGCCCGGCGGGGGCGGGGGCGCTGTACTCCTACGTGACTCGGTGGGAACAGGCCCTGGCCCGGCGCCCGCGGGCGGTGCGTGCGCGGTTTGTTTACGTCCGAGGGCGGGCGGGCGTTGTGTGTGCTCCCTGGCGGGCGGCCTGGGTGTCCTGCCCGGTGCGTGCGTGCGCGGTGTACCTCGGGGGGCGTGTGTGCGTGTGTTGTGCTGTTACGCGTGTGTGTTTGTGTGTGCGTGTCCGCGCGCGCGCTCCCTGGGGCCTGTACACCAGCGGTGTGTCCCTCGGAGAGGGCGTGCCCTGGGCTGTCCACAGGAGTGAACGCGGAACAAGGACCCGAGCGAAGGAAACGGACCAGTGCTTCTTCACGCCGGGTGTGGGAATTCTGGCCCCGGCCGCCCGGGTCCTACTACCCTGGGCTGTCCGGCCCCGCGAGCTCCTCGGAGTTTCCCAGGGCCTCCACCACGTGACCCCAGTGTTTGTCCCCCGCCCAGCCCAGAGCCGGCGCCTGCAGCCACAGGGTGGGGCAAGGTATCAAAGACCTCACGCAGCGAGCTCGAAGTGAGGGGTGTGAGCCACCCGCCCCCCACCCCCCCCGTCCCGCTTGGCACCCTAGTGGATCTGGTAACAAAGTGAGTTGGAGCCCAGGTTCTTGTCCCCAGATTTTGGGGCTCCTTGGGGAGGGAAGACCCAACATACCCTCGTTCCTCCCCAGGGTTGCCCATCTCCTCAGTCCCATGAGAACAGGAAGGGCCAGAAACCCGGCTGCAAAAGTCGGGGGCAGGGAGAGGACCCCAGGCTTTCCCGCTAGTCCGGGTTCTGGAGGCTGTACCTACCAGGTCGCAGTGGATGGGGCAGAGCCGGTTCCGCCCTCCTGGTAGCTTCAGGTCACAAGTGGGACTGGTGAGACTAGACTGACCTACAGCTGGACGTGGGAAGCTAGCTGAGGCTCTGAACCAGACGCGAGTCCTCAGCCTTGGCCAGGCAGGGTCAGCAGGCGGTGCGGACAAGCCTCTGACTGCGGGAAGGGTTAATGAGTGAGGGGTGAGGTCTGACCTAGCAGCCACCTACCCACTCACCCAATAACCCTGCAGAAAGCACCTGTTTAGTGTGGCAGCCTGCAGGATGGGCTGGGAGTAGAGATTCCTTGGTCTTAACCCACCTTCCCCCTCCACCCACCCACAGGTCTACAGAATCATGGGAGGAGGGCAGTTGAGCTTGCCAGGGTGAGAAACCAATGATCTTTTGACTTTGGATCTTTGAACCCTGGTGAGCTCTGCTACAGCAACCAGGACCCTCAATGTCCCCATCTGCCACTGGAACTAGGTAACAGCCAGGGTGGCAGGATGGTGGGTAGGAGGGGGAAGCTCTGGAAGTCTCTGCAGAGAGCGTATTTTCCAGGGAATTGTGGAAGAGAAAGCAGAGCCGACAGCGGACAGCTGAGGGTACCCAAGAGTAGGTGGGGTTTGAGTCAGAGGGGTTGGGCCAGGAGCACAGGAACCAGCCAGGCCCACTCTCAAAGCTGGACAGGAAACATTCCAATGTCAG
Organism: Cheracebus regulus; assembly: GCA_963574635.1. Classification (NCBI taxonomy): domain Eukaryota; kingdom Metazoa; phylum Chordata; class Mammalia; order Primates; family Pitheciidae; genus Cheracebus; species Cheracebus regulus. The sequence goes on from CAUYQU010035159.1 coordinate 10,257, forward strand.
GCCAGGGGTCAGGGGATGAGGGGAAGTGGCTGGCTGACTCAGTCCCAGATGGAAAGTTAGCATTGAGAGGTTTAACCTCCCATTCAATCACCCCTGGGCCCTGCATTGCCATTGGACCCCTGTCCTGGACCACATGCCGGTGATGATTTGAACAGACCAGATCCAGAGACTGCCCTCTGGGAGCATACAGCTGAGCAGGGGACATAGAGTTGAAAAAAGATCCAAAGAAGTAGATGCAAAACACAGCTGAGATGGATGATGTGAGGGAGAAGCGACTGTGGTTTGAAAGTACATAACAGCGCTCTGACTTAGCCAGGGCAATCAAGGAAGGCTTCCCTGGGGAAGTGACCAGTGAGCTGAGTCTGATAGACTGCTGGTTGTCTGTGAAGCTCTTGAAGGCAGGACTGTGAGTCATTTTAGGGTGTCCAGGGCCCCGCCTGGAACACAGTAGGTGCTTCTTGGATGTCTGTTGATTGAGTGAATGAGCCCTGGGTCCCTGTCCTCAAAGAGCTCCGCAACACATGGAGAAAAAGGCCTGGGAACCCCAGAGAAACAGAAAGCTGGGGCTGGGGCTGGGGGAATCTTGAAGCAGTCTCCCAAAAGCGAGTAGATCCTTCAGGGCTCAGGAGACTTCCTCCCTCACGCACACAGGCACGCACTGCCCAGCTGTCCCTTTGGGAAACATTCAGGGCCAGTAGAATTTGCTGTCTGCTCATTCATTTGCATGTGATCCTGGGAGACAGCTGTCAGGCACATGGCTGAGGCCTGAGGGCCCTACTGTGTGGGCTTGCGGGAGGCTGGCATTGCAGGGCTTTCAAATGGGCCAAGCATGAGCAGGCTGTGGGTTTGTGTCAGTACTGATTCCTCTGACAGCTCTTGGGAGCATCAATAGTAGGGATTGGAGATGGGGGGCAAGACAAGAGGCTGGTGAGCAGGTGGCTGTGGGCATGGTCCAGATGAAAGAGGAAGTGGTCTGTGGCTGCGCAGGTAGAGAAGACGGCTAGTCTGATAGACTGGTAGTTTGTGTCTCATGTCTCCGCCTCCAGGAAGCCTTCACTGCTTTCCTTTCTCTACCTCCATTCTACTGGTGGTCTTGGAACTCTGAGCCAGTATCTGAAACTTTAAACTCGGAGACAGTCATTGCTGGAAGGCACCTTAGGCTTGGAGGAAGTTTGGCATGTTGGGAAAACTGAGAGGGAGTGCCGTACCTGAAGCCACACAGCAAGTATGAGTGGGTGCCAGAACTGGAGTTGGAACCCCAGGCCGTTGCATCTGTGCGGTGCTTGGTTCTCCCAGCCTTGCTCCCCTTCCAGCAGGGAGGAGGTTCCAGCAGAGCTGGCTGCCAAGACCCAGGAAAACACATTTTTTCCCTCTGTCCTCACAGAGCGAGCAAAATGGCTCAGCAGCCAGAGAGGAGCCCATGCCAGCGGGTGGGCCTTCTACAGGGTGTCTCTGGAGTGGACTGGTGGGGCCAGGGAGGGGGTGTTGGAGGGTTGTGGCTGCTGACTGGACAAGGCAGTTGTCAGTCCCCCAAGAGTGACCTTACTCCTTATGCCTCCAGAAGACGTCAGGAACCTGCAGACCCTGGAGGTCAGCTCTGCTGGCTTCCAAGGGAAGAAGGGAGGAAGCCAGGGAAAGGTGGTGGTGGCCGGCGTAGGAGGGAGAGGACCCCTGGGTTCCAGTCCACCACTGCCACCAAACAGCAGCTTGGTTGCCTCAGCTGCAGAACAGGGGATCGGATCAGCTGCTATTTCTCAGGCCCAGGGTCAGCCAGGATGGCAAAAGCAGAGGACCCAGGCCCCTTGGTAGCCCCTGGCCTGGGGTTGGCGGCGGAAAGCCTGAGGTTACCGGAACGTTCTCCCTTCTTGTGACTTTCCCTCTGTGATTGCCTGACTTTGCTGAGCTGGGACATTCCTGGGCAAATGTGGGTGCCTCGGCTGACATCCAGGATGCGGTTGAGGGGGCTGAGGCTGGGATAGGAGAGCATGGAGGAGTGGGGGAAGAGCAGGTTCAAAACCTTCTTAGCGCCTGAGGGTACTTAGAATCACAACCAGCTGCCGCTATTGTCAAGAGTAGGGAATGGCTGACGGTTCCATCTCTTGGGCTTGCTCTGGAGGCAGTGTTGAGAAGGATTCGGAGGCTGTGTCCAAGCTCAGGAGAAAACCGTGCTGCACTGAGGAAGATGCGGGGCTGTGCCGTGCCTCACTGGGAACCAGCGCTTTGGTGGGTAGCGATGTCTCTGTTGCTTGTGGACAGTGGCGTGATGGCGAGATGAGGTCATCTTTCTTGCCTAAGCCTCAAATAATTTTTTTTGAGATGGAGTCTTGCTCTGTCCCCAGGTTGGAGTACAGTGGCACTATCTCAGCTCACTACAACCTCTGCCTCCTGGGTTCAAGAAATTCTCTGCCTCAGCCTCTCGAGTAGCTGGGATTACAGGCACCCGCCACCACACCCAACTAATTTTTGTATTTTTAGTAGAGATGGGGTTTTACCATGTTGACCAGGCTGGTCTTGAACTCCTGACCTTGTGATCAACCCACCTCGGCCTCCCAAAGTGCTGGGATTACAGCCTTTTTTTTTTTTGAGAGAGAGTCTCACTCTGTCACCCAGGCTGGAGTACAGTGGCTTGTTCTTGTCTTGAAACCTCCACCTCCCAGGTTCAAGCGATTCTCCTGCCTCAGATTCCCAAGTAGCTGGGACTATAGGCGAGCCCCACCAGGGAGGTGATGGTGTGAAGGGACCAGGTTTCAGTCCTGCACCTTTGCAGATATTCATTCACACCTGTTGTGTGACTTCGGGCAAGTAATGCCCCTCTCTGGGTCTCCACCTCCCTTGGGTAAAGTGGGCCTTTCCTGCCCTCTAAGGGCCTTTCCTGCAGTTCCCTGTGTGTCCCTGCTGGCTGGGAGATACTGAATCAGAGCGAGACCCCAGTGGTGGCTGCAGGCCTGACCCCTCTTGGACAGACAGCAATTCTAACCTCCCGGGTGCCCACTGACCTCTACAGTTTATACCACTCAATTCCACCAAAACCCTGCGAGGCAGGTATTGTTCTGATCCTACAGATGGGAAAGTGGAGACCCAGAGAGGTGGAGTGGTTCACCCCAGGTCACACAGCCTGAGAAAACAGAGATGGGACTTAAACCCAAGCTTGACTCCCAATCCAGTGCGCCTTTACCTGTTTCCCAGACCCTGCCTTTTCAGGGGTCACATGGCTGGGATCCCCTCTGCTGTCTTCCCATTCTCCTAGCATCTGAACCGTCTCTGCCAACTGGCATGGCAGAAGGAAGCGGCTGGAGAGGAGGAAGAATTAGAGACATTAGAGACAGGGCCAGGAGGTTCTGAACTACGCTTCGGCCTGGAACTTGGTTTGGACGCTGACAAGCTGGGTGACGGCATCAGAGACTCCACCCATCCACCCCTCCCCAGTGCCTGCTCCTGCCAGGCCTTGTGCTGGGTGGCCTCAAGCACCCAGAGCTGACTCAGCCCCTCCCTGTCTGGTGGAGAGACAGCAAGGACATACAACCCATTACACACAGGGGTGGGGGGTACCTAACAGGTCCTAGGGGTCAGGGAGGGCTTCCTGGAGGAGGAGAGGTCTACACCCAGGGCAGAAGGATGAGTAGGAGTCTGCCAGACAAAGTAGAGGGGAGCGAGGGGAGAGAAATGTCACGGGGTGGGAAGTGGCTCAGAAGCAAGAAAGTGCGGGTGGGAGGAAGTGAAAGAAATTCTGCATGGCTGGAGCGCGTGTGGAGGTGGCACTGGAGGGAAATGAGCCTGAGGCGGGACACGCAGGGCCTGGAGTGCCGTGAGGGTGGGTCTGGACTCTGACTTCAGGATAAGTAGGAAACCATCGAAGGTGTTGTTTGTTTGTTTGTTTGTTTTTGAGACAGAGTCTCGCTCTGTTGCCCAGGCTGCAGTGCAATGGCATGATCTCGGCTCAATGCAACCTCCGCCTCCAGGGTTCAAGTGATTCTCCTGCCTCAGCCTCCTGGCACCTGTAGCTGGGACTACAGGTGTGTGCTACCACACCCAGCTAATTTTTTTTGTATTTTTAGTAGAGACAGGGTTTCACCGTGTTAGCCAGGATGGTCTCAATCTCCTGACCTTGTGATCTGCCTGCTTCGGCCTCCCAAAGTGCTGGGATTACAGGTGTGAGCCACTGCGCCTGTCTACCATGGAAGGTTTTCATCTGGCTGGTGGCATCATCAAATTCACATGGTGCAAAGGTTGTCCAGCTGCTGTGTGGGGATGAGCTGAGGCAGCAAGGAGGCGTGCTGGGACCTCCCCAGATGTATGTAGGGTGGTGAGGGTGACCATTTAAGAGGCCTGCATTGGGTCAGGCATAATGGCTCACGCCTGTAATCCCAGCACTTTGAGAGGCCGAGGTGCTTGGGTCACTTGAAGTTAGGAGTTCGAGATCAGCCTGACCAATAATGGTGAAACCCCGTCTTTACTAAAAATACAAAAATTAGCCGGACATGGTGGCAGGCACCTGTAGTCCCAGCTACTCGGGCGGCTAAGGCAGGAGAATCTCTTGAACCTGGGAGGTGGAGGTTGCAGTGAGCCAAGATCGTGCCACTGCACTCCAGCCTGGGTGACAGAGCAAGACTCCATCTCAAAAAAAAAAAAAAGAAGCCTGATGGAAGGGCAGGATCCGTGAGGCTGGCGTGTAAACGTCTCCAGGTAGTGTCTGAAAGGTCAGGGTAGGTAGCAGATCTCAGGGCTTTTCCAGGTAGGATGGGAGAGCACAGAGGCCCCCAGGGAGAGCTAGGTGGGCACCCAGGGCCTGAGCCCCCTAAGATCTGGAGGGCTAGGCAGGGAAACTGAGGCCAGAGCCCAGGCTAAGCCGCATGTTCAGCAGTGGGGGTTGCAGCTCACGGGTCACCCCATGAGGTGGGCCTTCTCCCCATCTTCACCGCAGATTCACACAGGGGTCTAGAGCTGCCTGGGTGCTCACTTGGCACTCAGGGTCCACCCAGCTACCCCCAGAGAAGCCTGGGTGACTTCTGAGACTCCCCCGCTTAAGGGCTGTGGTGGCTGCTCCTGTCTGGGGACCACTGCAAGCCCTAACTTCCTCCTCCTCCTGTCCCACTCCTTCCTTCCTTTTGAGCTGCTAGACCCCCTGACTATGTGGGCTGGGAGGGGCTGGGGAGTTTCCTGAGAAGCCCTGGACTGTCCCCACCTCAGTCTGAGTCACACTGAGAGCTCAGCAAGGATTCCTTAAGCATCTGCGAGGTGCCAGGCACTGTTCTAGGCACTGGGGAGGCCACCGTGGGTGAATGAGGTACAAGCTCTGCCCTCATGGAACTGGAGCTGGCATCTTTTTTTTTTTTTTTTTTTTTTGAGACAGAATCTCACTCTGTCACCCCAGGCTGGGGTGCAGTGGCATGATCTCAGCTCACTGCAACCTCCTCCTCCCGGGTTCAAACAATTTCCTGCCTCACCTCCCAAACAGCTGGGATTACAGGCACCCACCACCACACCCAGCTAATTTTTGTATTTTTAATAGAGATGGGGTTTCACCATCTTGGCCAGGTTGGTCTTGAACTCCTGAGCTCATGATCCACCCACCTCGGCCTCCTAAAGTGTTGGGATTACAGGCATGAGCCACCGCACCTGGCCAGGCATTGGCATTCTAATCAGGGGGCTGGGAAGGACAGAACCATATATGTGACACCCACCATATATGTGAGTGATGATAATTACACATGGGGAAACCAGAGGTGGGGAATGGATATGGGGGGAATGAGAGAGAGACAGAGAGAGAAAGAGAGTGAGAGAGGGAGAGTGTGTGTGTGTGTCTGTGTCTGTGTGTGTATCAGGGGTTGTGAATTCTAAGTTGAGTGAACATGAGATCCCAGCAGAGGCCAGGCACAGTGGCTCATGCCTATAATCCCAACACTTTGGGAGGCAGAAGCGGGCAGATCTCTTGAGCCCAGGAGTTCAAGACCAGCCTGGGCAACCTGATGAAACTCTGTCTGTACAAAAAAATACAAAAATTGGCCAGACATGGTGACATGCACCTGTAGTTCCAGCTACTAGGGAGGCTGAGGTATGAGGATCACTTGAGCCTGGGAGGTTGAGGCTGCAATGAGCTGTGTTCATGCCACTGTACTCCAGCCTGCAACAGAGTGAGTGAGACACTGTGGCCAAAAAAAAAAAAAAAAATACCAGCAGCGGGACCAGCCAGTGCAAAGGCCCTGGAGAGAAGCATGCATCCCGTGCATGGAGGAACGGTGGGTGTGGCTGGGGCAGAGGGAGCAAAGGCGAGCCAAGCAGGGCTGAGGTCGGAGGGGGGTGCTGGGGGCACTTTTTACAGCACTTTGTGGCCATGGTGACGATTCTGGCTTTACTCCAATGAGCCGTGGGAGGGTCCTGAGAGAGCCGTGATGTGAGCTGACTTAGCACAGCTGCCCTGTGTCACCCAGGGGGAAAGTGAGGCACAGAAAGATTCACTGACCCAGCGGAACCCCACAACTAGTGAGTGAGACCACCCCCAAAAGGCCCCAGGTGTTTCCGGCACCAAGGTCCGTGTACTTTCCATTTCTCCTCATTGTCCCAAGACACATCCCAGTCCTGCCAGAATGTGTCAGGGGCTGAGCCAATCTGTGAGGTCAGCCCCACAGACAGCTCAAGGAACCAGGACCTAGACCCGGGCTTTTGCCCCTGCTGTCCACCAAACTAGATAATGCTCATTCTGATACGGCACGTGTTTACAGGATGCTACAGCTCAGGTCGTAACGAATCTTCTTTTGTTTTCTTTTTACTTTTTTTTTTTTTTTGAGATGGAGTCTCAAGCTCTGTCACCCAGGCTCCCAGGCTGGAGTGCAGTAGCGTGATCAACCTCCACGTCCTGGTTCAAGCAATTCTCCTGCCTCAGCCTCTCAAGTAGCTGGGACTACAGGCGTACACCACCACACCCGGCTAATTTTTGTATTTTGGTAGAGACAGGGTTTCACCATGTTGGCCAGGCTGGTCTTGAACTCCTGGCCTCAGGTGATCCACCTGCCTCAGCTTCCCAAAGTACTGGGCTTACAGGCGTGAGCCACCACGCCCGGCCTACCTTCCTCAGTTTACTTTGGCTTCTTATCACTGCCCCCTCACCTTGGAGACTGTCAGAGGAGAAAACTCAGGTTCACAAGGAATGGTGGAGCAGCTAGGGACAGAGAGGACTGCTGCTGTAAAGGGACCTTTGGGAGATGGTCCCCTTCTCCAGCCCAGAACGATGACCATTGACCCCTAGAATGTACCCTCCATGAGTTTTATTCACCTTTGTTTCCCCATTGCCAAGTACATGTTTGGCAAAGAGTAGCTGCTCAATAAATAGTTGTTGAAGAAGCATATGACTTGTCAGGCCTGTAGAAGAAGGGATTAGGAGATGAGAGGCCCTCATTGGTCTAGGAATGGCTGCCCCATCTGCCTAGGGCATGCTGAGTTAGTGCTAGGTAGCCCCCAGGTAGTTGGGGAAGCTTTCCCAAAACACAGATCTAGATGAAGGAGGCCTGGGGAGGAGGGGACTGGCTGATGTATCTTATGGGGTGCCCAATGGACTTTGTGAAAAGGCATTTACTGGTGCACATATGCTGTGTGTACTTTTCTGTATGTAGGTTATACTTTAAGAAAACTTCCAAAAAATCAGGACGGGAGCGTTGGCTCATGCCTGTGGTTCTAGCACTTTAGGAGCTGAGGCGGGCGGATCACAAGGTCAGGAGATCGAGACCATCCTGGCTTACACAGTGAAACCCCGTCTCTATTAAAAATGCAAAAAATTAGCTGGATGTGGTGGCACACACCTGTAGTCCCAGCTACTTGGGAAGCTGAGGCAGAAGAATTGCTTGAACCTGGGAGGTGGAGGTTGCAGTGAGCCAAGATCATGCCACTGCACTGCAGCCTGGGTGACAGAGCAAGATTTTGTCTCAAAAAAAAAAGAAAGAAAGAAAAGAAAAGAAAAGTTCTGAAAAATTGGCCAGGCACGGTGGCTCATACCTGTAATCCCAGCACTTTGAGAGGCCGAGACGGATGGATCACCTGAGGTCAGGAGTTTGAGACCAGCCTGGGCAACATGGCAAAACCCCACCTCTACTATAAGTACAAAAAATTACCCAGGTTTGGTGGCACAAGCCTGTAAACCCAGCTACTTGGGAGGCTGAAGCAGGAGAATCGCTTGAACCCAGGAGGCAGAGGTTGCAGTGAGCCAAGATCGTGCCATTGCGCTCCAGCCTGGGCAAGAGTGAGACTCTGTCTCAAAAAAAAAAAAAAAAAAAAAAAAAGTTGTAAAAAATCAAATCAGGCCAGGCACGGTGGCTCACGCCTATAATCCCAGCACTTTGGGAGGCCAAGGCGGGTGGATCACGAGGTCAAGAGATCGAGACCACCCTGGTCAACATGGTGAAACCCCATCTCTACTAAAAAATATAAAAATTAGCTGTGCATGGTGGTGCACACCTGTACTCCCAGCTACTCGGGAGGCTGAGGCAGGAGAATTGCTTGAACCCAGGAGGCGGAGGTTGCGGTGAGCCGAGATCGTGCCATTGCACTCCAGCCTGGGTAACAAGAGCGAAACTCCACCTCAAAAAAAAAAAACTAAAAATCAAATCAAATGCACATGTCCACGATCCATGTGGAATAATGACCAGGAGAGGAGCGTCTGTCCATTTGGTGCACACTCATTGAGCCATCTATTATATACCAGGCACTCATTTAGGCATATTGATGCCACGGTGAGACAGGCAAGGCCTCTGCCTTCATGGGCTCCTGTTTTCGGGGAGGAGGGGTGGAAAGGAGAAACCAATTATAGATGAGGAAGCAAGCCTGAGAAATGAGAAGAGATGACTGTTACAAGGGTTCACAGATGGGTTGATGTGATGTGCACAAAGAGGCGTTTAGCCATAATGGTCAAAGAAGATCTCTTAGGCCAGGTGCGGTGGCTCACGCCTGTAATCCAAGCACTTTGGGAGGCCGAGGCGGGAGGATCACCTGAGGTCGGGAGTTTGAGACCAGCCTGACCAACATGGAGAAACCCTGCCTCTACTAGAAATACAAAAATTAGCTGGACGTCGTGGCGTCCGTCTGTAATTCCAGCTACTTGGGAGGCTGAGGCAGGTGAATTCTTTGAACCCAAGAGGCGGAGGTTGCGGTGAGCCGAGATTGCGCCATTGCACTCCAGCCTGGGCAACAGTGTAAGACTGTCTCAAAAAAAAAAAAAAAAAGAAGAAGAAGAAGACCTCTTGAGGTGGTGACATTGGGCAAAGGCCTAAATGATGAGGAGTCACTATGGGGAGATAGAAGAGTAAGGAGAACAGCATGTGCACAAGTCTGGAGGCTGGAATGAGCCTTATGGAGGCCACTGTGGCTGGACCAATGTGGAGAGAGGAAGGTGGTAGGTATGAATCAGTTCTAAGAGAACAGGGGCCTTGAATGCCAACGTAGTGAGTTTGGATTTTATTCTAAATGGGAAAACAAAAACAAAACAAAGCGACTTTGGCCTCCATTCTACCCTAGGTCTGCAGCCCAGAGGGCACCTCCTGCAAACATGTCTGTGGATCCCTTATCCAGCAAAGCTCTGAAGGTGAGGAGGCAGCCTCTGTCAACCCGGGGAAGCCCTCCCTCCCTGCCCCTGCAGAGCTCCTCATCCCAGCTTCCCCTTCTTTCCTGGAACCCTCTGGGTGGCTCAGCAGACATCAAGCCTTCATGATGCCAAAGGGGGGGCCACAGCCACAGATTGGGAGGTCACGTCCGTCTCCAGGCCTCCTTCTCCATTGTGTCAATGCGCCCCCGGGGCATTCAAAGGTGGTTTCGGGCTGGGTTTCTCTGGCCGAGTCCAGGGCTTGGCGCTAGGTTAGAATCCAGGCTGAGCCCCGAGGTGGTCTCCTTTTGTGTTTTCCTATCCTAGTTTGGCCGGGTTTTCCCTTCCCTGATTCCTGCTACCCTTCGGGGTTTGGGATCAAGTCCAGCCACCACCTCCGCGGCTAAGGCGGCGAAGGAGGAACACTGGGGGTGGAGCAGCGGGGGGGCCGTCCGCAGTCCCTGGGCCTCAGTTTCCCCATACCTGCAGATCAAGCGCGAGCTGAGCGAGAACACGCCGCACCTGTCTGACGAGGCGCTAATGGGGCTGTCGGTGCGCGAGCTGAACCGGCACCTGCGCGGGCTCTCGGCCGAGGAGGTGACACGGCTCAAACAGCGGCGCCGCACACTCAAAAACCGCGGCTATGCCGCCAGCTGCCGCGTGAAGCGCGTGTGCCAGAAGGAGGAGCTGCAGAAGCAGAAGTCGGAGCTGGAGCGCGAGGTGGACAAGCTGGCACGAGAGAACGCCGCCATGCGCCTGGAGCTCGACGCGCTGCGCGGCAAGTGCGAGGCGCTGCAGGGCTTCGCGCGCTCCGTGGCCGCCGCCCGCGGGACCGCCACGCTCGTGGCGCCGGCCAGTGTCATCACTATCGTTAAGTCCAACCCGGGATCGGGGTCTGGCCCCGCCCCCGGCCCGGACCCAGTTCCCGGCCCGGCCTCCTGCTCCTAGTGCCCGCCCCCTCCATCCCCCAGCCACGCCCCTCCCGCCGCAGCTCCCTCCCCAAAGTGCCTGAGCGCCGGCTCTGTGCCCAGGTCCCAGTTCTCTGTAGCACTGGCCCCTTGGTGCACACACGTTCCCTCCCTGAGCCCTGTCTTCCTCTTGCAGCCCCCAAAACTCGGACCGAATGGCCCTGGGAAGGGGAACTTGGTAGGTTGGGGATGGGGCAGAGCTCGGGATCTGGGATCGCCCTTGGCTGAAAGTTACGGAGCCGGGTTAGAGAACAGCTGTTGGGGGACAAGAGGGCACCCCTTATCTTGGAAACTGCTCTGGTTGTGCCAATATGCCCTCCAAACCCTCCCAGGATTCTGAGCTAGGTTTGGCTGTCTGTGACTTGTGGGGCCGTCCTGGTGAGAAATTGCACTGAAGAGATGCCCCCATCTCTGCTTTGGGCCTGGCCTTCCAAAACTAAAAGAGTGGGTAGGAAGACTAGTGCAACCCAGTTCGCTGATGGCCCGAGGTCATATTATCACTTAGTGATTGTGCCGGGACCAAAACCTGGGTTTCCTTACTGCTGCCCCAAGATTCCAGCCATGGTTTTCAGAGGGGACAGGGCACAGGGACTCAGAAAGGTGGTGGGAGGGCCTCCCTGGCCTGGAAGACCTCTCTCTGCAAGAGAGGGGGAGAGAAGCAGAGGGAAAGAGAAGGTGACAGGGATGGAAAAGTGGGAAGGAGCTGGCCTGGCTCAGTCCTAGGCTGTCCCTGCAGCCAGGATGTCCTGGGGCTGGCCAGACAGAGTAAAGGAGCCATGGACTGCTGTGGCAAGTGGGGAGGCAAGAAGACAGACCCTGCAGTCCAACTACAGCCTGGAGTGGGGTCCTTAGAAGAAGGGTCCCAGCTCGACCCCTGTCAGTGCCCACTGTGGGGTGGGAGCTGACCCCTGCCTTTGATTGTCATTCTCCTGGGAACCCCAGCCTTAGTCCCTCCCCCTGCACTGTCCACACTGCCCCTCCCCACTGTTTATTTATTGCATGGATCTAAGTTATTCTCCCCAGCCAGAGCCTGAGCTCCTGCTCCCTGGGAAAAGTGGCATATGAGCTGGACTTTATATTTTATATCTGCAATAAATCACATTTTATCTTATATTTAGGGAAAGCCGGATAGCAGCAAAAAAAATGTTTAAACCGGGCTCGGTGGCTCGTGCCTGTAATCCCAGCACCTTGGGAGGCCAAGGAGGGTGGATCGCTTGAGTCCAGGAGTTTGAGACCAGCCTGGACAACATGGTGTCTCTACAAAAAATACAAAAATTAGCCAAGTGTAGTGGCTCACACCTGTAGTCCCAGCTACTTGGGAGGCTGAGGCAGGAGGATCGCTTGAGCCCAGAAGGCAGAGGTTGTAGTGAGCAGAGATCACGCCACTGCACTCCAGCCTGGGCAACACAGCAAAGCCCTGTCTCAAAAAGAAAAAAAAAGTTAAAAAAAAATTGCCCGGCTCCTAGAATTTATTTATTTCCTGACTTACAGAAGCAAGTTATCGCCTTCTGTATTTTGTAGACTTTCTAAATAAAGTCGAATTCCTTTTCCACAGAGAATAAGTGTGTGTCCTGGGCTATGTTTTGTTGGGGAGGGGTGTCTAAGATGAGGTTCTGCTTTCAAGCCCTTGGGGCCTCTGGTGGTGGGGAGGCCAGTGCCGATCTCCAGGTGTTGCACAGGGCATGAGGTGGGGTGGAGGTGGCAACAGAGACCAGTGGTGCCGAAACTTCGATGCTTGCTTTTGGTTGCTTAGAGCCCAGGAGCTCCTAGGGAAGACAGCCATGAGCATGATGAAATTTAGGGCTAGATTCTGGCTGAGCATAGTGGCTCACACCTATAGTTCCAGCACTTTGGGAGGCTGAAGCAAGAGGATCATTTGAGACCAGGAGTCCAGGACCAACCTGGGCAACACAGTAAGACCCCCATCTCTCCAAAAACATAATTAGCCATGTGTGGTGGTACATGTGTCTGTTGTCCCAGCTACTGGAGAAGCTGAGATGGGAGGATCACTTGAGGCCAGGAGTTTGAGACCAGACTGAGCAACATAACAAGACCCCCATCTCTACAAGAAATTAAAAAATAAGAAAACAGGCCAGGCGAGGTGGCTCACACCTGTAATCCCAGCACTTTGGGAGGCCGAGGCAGGTAGATCATTTGAGGTCAGGAGTTCGAGACCAGCCTGATCAACATGGTGAAACCCTGTCTCTACTAAAAATACAAAAAAATTAGCTGGATATGTTAGCACATGTCTGTAGTCTCAGCTACTCAGGGGGCTGAGGCAGGAGGATTGCTTGAACCTGGGAGGCAGAGCAACCTCAACTCGGCAGGCAGCGAGCCAAGATCACACCATTGAACTCCAGTCTGGGTGACAGAGCGAGAATCCATCTCTAAAACAAAGTAAGAAAACAATTAGCCAGGCTTGTTGGTGTAGTTGAGCCCAGGAGTCCAAGGCTTCGGTGAGCTATGACTGCACCACTGCACAAGCCAGGTGACAGAGTCCCTGTCTCAAAAGAAAGAAGTTTGCCAGGCACAGTGGCTCACACCTGTAATCCCAGCACTTTGGGAGGCCAAGGTGGGTGGATCACCTGAGGTCAGGAGTTCGAGACCAGCCTGGCTTACATGGTGAAACCCCAACTGTTAAAAATACAAAACTCAGCCGGGGGCAGGTCTGGTGGCACGTGCCTGTAGTCCCAGCTACTTGGGAGGCTGAGGCAGGAGAATTGCTTGAATCCAGGAGACAGTGGTTGCAGTGAGCTGAGATCGCACCAGTGCACTTCAGCCTGGGTGACAGAGAGACTTAAAAAAAAAAAAAAGAAAGAAATTTAGGGTTAAATTCCCTGGACATCCCTTTAGTGAGCAGGCAGTCCCACTCAGAGAGGAAAAAAAAAGAACATTTCGGAGTAATCTTTCCAGCACTTTCACACTGAGGTCCGATTTTCTACAACCAAGTAGAAACTACCTTCCCCATGTTTTGGAAGACCCAGGGAGGCAAGGAGAGTCGCTTTCCCGGCCCCTATCTGCAGACCTAAACCATAACCCTGTGTCTTGTCCTAGCCCTCAAACTCACTAATTTCAACCCAATCTACCAGCCCTTCTGGGGCACCCTGAAGGAGGAGTGGAGTGTACCATGGTCTGTGGGTCACGGCAATTGGGGTTGAATCCAGGTGTCTTTTCTTTCTTCTTTCTTAATCCAGGTGTCTTGTCTTTCTCTCTTTCTCTTTCTCTCTCTCTTTTTCTTTCGTTCTGACGGACTCTTACTTTGTCGCCAGGCTGGAGTGCAATGGTGTAATCTCTGCTCATTGTAACTTCTGCCTCCCAGGTTCAAGCTATTCCCCTGCCTCTGCCTCCCGAGTAGCTGGGACTATAGGCTCGTGCCACCACACCCGGCTAATTTTTTTGTATTTTAGTAGAGAAGGGGTTTCACCATGTTACCTAGGATGGTCTCCATCTCCTGACTTCATGATCTGCCCGCCTTAGCCTCCCAAAGTGCTGGGATTGCAGGTGTGAACCACCGCGCCCAGCCTAAGTATCTTTACTAGCTGTGGGATCTTTGGTACTTACTTGGTTTCTTACAGCCTCAGTTTACCCATCTGTAAAATGAAGGTGCTATGGGCATAGGCATGAAAAACCCTGGGGGCCTGTGGGGCTGCGAGTTTTAACACTCAGAACACACATTTACAGTGGCACAGACCTAAGTGAGGCCAACTGTGTGGCTGGGTAAGGGGCTGGCGGGGTCAGGGACCAGCTGGGCGAAAGTGCAGGATTTGAGTCCAGGAAAGGGCCAAATCACGTAGTGTCAGCCTTATCCACAGGGCTTTCTCCCTTTCTCAGGTTGGGGCTCGGTGCTTTCCCTGCCAAGCCTGTGACCCTGAAATGCTGAGCTCAGGCCTTCGGGAAGGGCAGCAGGAAGCTGCGGGAGGACTCAGGCTATTTACCTCCCTCTGGAGGCTGGTGGGAATTCCCCCGCCCACGCTGCATTCCTGAGTGCTCCCGTCAGCAGGAGGCTAGGCCCCGAAAAGGCATGCGGTACCGGAGAGGCCAGGCACTGTGCCCAGGGCCAGCGGCCCCCTGCCCCAGGCTCCCCGGCTAGAGGACAGTCCCAGGGAGGCAGGAAGATCGTCTGTAAGGGGATCCCAGGAAATCCTGGGAGATGCCTGCAGGAGCGGGACTGCCAGCGTGTGGGCCCCATCAACTTGGTTGATCAAACAGGAAAGGGGCATCGTCCACCTGTGTCAAGCCGTCCTGGGGTGGCAGCTGGCTGGGGAGACCCTTTGTCCAAGGGGGGGGCCTATGCCTTGACCTTGGTCCCTGTCAATCCAAACCCTCATCACTTAGAGGTTACACACAGGAAGGAGAGAGTTTCCTAAGCCGCCCCTGCCCAAAGCCACTCTACCCACCCCAAACCCTAGGCGGGGGGCAGGGAGGAGGAAGGAAAAACCTCACCCACAGGCAGAAATTTCAATACAATTTATATTATCTCATATATATATTTCTTCCTCACTTTATTTGCTCACTTCTGTCACGCATTTAAAATGTCACAGAGACCAAAATAGAGTGGCTTTCTGGTGGATCTGATGGCAGTCATACAACGAGATACAAAACTAGGGGACTCTGTCTTCTCATACATCATACAATTAATTTTTCAAGTATTCTTTATGTACAAAGAGCTACTCTATCTGGAAAGAAAATTAAAAAAAAAAAAAGACAAGGTAGGTTATGCATCCTAGGAAGGAGGGAATGGAGCAGTCGGGCACGTGTTCCCATCCCCATGTCCCCAGGGACTGCTGATTCCCTGCCACCGAGCTCTCCTCACCCCCACCCTCCACGAGGACAGCAACACTGGGGCAGGCGAAGACCAAGGAAGAGGGAGTCAGCAGCACTTTGGCCTGGGGGGAGAAGGGAAGCCGCGTCAGAGAGACAGCTTGGTGAGAGTGGACAGGGGTGGGGGGGTGGGGGGGTGGGGCGGGGGGTGGGCAGGGCCAGGGCTGCTCCTCAGCCTGTCTGCACTCACCCTCCTGGGCAGCTTGGGGCCAACTGGTCAAGGCCCCCCAGATGGAGGGGGAGAGTTGGCGGCCGACATCCACATGCAGGCCTCTGCCATGAGGGAAGGAAGGAGACCAGGAAGACGGCCAGGCCCTGACTCTCCTCACAGATGGCAGGAAGGAAGCCTGTTCATTCCAGGAAGGACCAAAAGAATCCCTAGTGAACACAGGCAGGGTCCTTCTCCCTCACCCTACCAGCTTCTCGAGGCGACTGTGGCCAAAACCCAGGGATAATCTGGGCTTTAAATGCCAGGACATGAGGCTCTTCCTAAGTCAGAAGCTGGTATAAGCTCAGCTTGCTGGGGGCTCCGGCTCCGGAGGCCCCAGGTCTAGAGGTGTGGAGGGGAGAGGAGGGGCTTGGTGGTCCTAACCACTCTTGAGGCCTGTCCGAGGGTTCTGCCCAGCACTGCAGGATCCGGTGAGCGCTAACAGCTGAACTAGGAGCCCCAGGGATCATGTGGGACAGACAGGGAGCCAGGGAGGGGCGCTTTCGTATGTGACTAAGGCACAGAAGAGATGGGCCAGGGGCCGGATGGGGCAGAACACCAGGCCCTGTGTGGATGGGGGCCCCGGAGGGAAATCTGAGATCACTCCCCCCACTTCCCAGCTCCCCACCACGCAGCCACCCCTTCCAGCCTCTCTGCCGAACTGCCTTCCTCTGGAAGCTGGTCCGAAATGGGAGACTCAGGTCTTTCCCCTGAAATGGGAGGACAAGCCCCAGGCAGAGACCAGAACCCAGCATCAGCCTGGGAAGGAGGGCTGGGAGCCCCTGACCTCTGGAGCAGCCAGGAAGCAAGGGCTCTGCCCAAAACTCTCAAGAGGAAGGACCCAAGTGAGCTGGCAGTGCGGGCTGTGGGGGTGCGGGCTGCGGGGTGCAGGGGTACGGCCTGTGGGCTGTCCTTGGTAGGCCAGGGGGATGGGGCGTGAGGCAGAGGTGTGGCCACAATGAGTGGGGACACCCAGCGGCCTCTGCTTCAACAGAAGCGGTGCCCAGAAGCCCCTGAATGCCCTTCCTGGGTGAGGCGTTTCTCCTGGTGTCTGGCTCTGATCCTTGCAGCATGCCAGGGAGGCCTGGGTCAGGAGGGGAGGACCACAGAGCGCCCACATCCCCGCTCCTGCCCGGGATGAAGTGACTCTAGCACTGGACAAAGGTGGATGGGAAGGGATGCAGGTAGGAAGAGCCCAGGGCAGACAGAGTATTGCACGGTGTGGGGGGACCAAGGTTTGCCGACCTCAGCCTGAGACTC
Source organism: Cheracebus regulus (assembly GCA_963574635.1). Taxonomy (NCBI): domain Eukaryota; kingdom Metazoa; phylum Chordata; class Mammalia; order Primates; family Pitheciidae; genus Cheracebus; species Cheracebus regulus. The sequence goes on from CAUYQU010035159.1 coordinate 27,079, forward strand.
TTATGGGGAGGAGGGGCTAGAAGGCTGCAGCTGCGGGTCCACACACAAGCATTGGGGCCTGGGTGTGGCTGGTCCCAACATGCCCCCAGCACAGAATGAGCAGCAGGGACCTGAGCCTTGCTCCCAGTGTCCTCTGCCCTCGCCCGGGCAGTACAGGGTGGACCATGTATAAATATTCCTGAAGGCCCGTTGGCGAGCCTGGCTGTCCCCCATTCCTCTGGAAGCGACGTGTGAGTGTTTCTGGTCCAATAAATAAAGGGCGGCATGAGCACTGTGCCAACTGCCTTCTGGCCTGGTGATGAAGTCGGAGGGGCCACAGCCTGATCGTGGCCACAGCCTGGCACTTCTGCCACTGCAGCCTGCACCTAGAACTCATCATCAGAGCTGAGCAGCAGAGTCTTCTCATTGTCTCGGGCGCCACTGAGGCTGTGGGATCGGGAGAGGCCATGGGCACCACCACGCCAGGTGGGCCCGGGTTCCAGGGTGGACTGCTGCGTGTACTGCTGGTAGGCAGGGGAGAAGTTGTGGATGGCATCCTGCACAATGTCGTGCGGGTTCATGGTCTCCTTGAGGCTGCTGGAGATGCTCTTCATGGGGGCGCAGCGGCCTGCCGGGCAGGAGGCGGGAGGGGCAGGTGAGGAGGCTGGGGCGGTGAGAGGGAGGTGGCTCAGCCCCTGCCCGGGATCCTGGACAGAACCCCCTAACACAAAGCTGTGTCCTTCAACTGCCCCTTCTGGGAAGGAGAATGGGGTCCAGGATATGAGAAGGGGCAGGGAAAAAATAAGACTCTTTTGGCTGGGGAGCCCTCAGGGGGGCTCAGGTGTGAAGAGAAGCAGACATAAACCCCCACTGGGAGCTGGGCTGGCTAGGCTAGGGGCAGGGACCTGGGCAGGCTCAGCACCGACCAGTCAGGGCGTGTGGGGCCAGAGGGCTTGGAAGCCAGGGGTGCCCAGTTCCACAGAAGCCAGGCGCGTCCCCCTCCACCTGCGGGGGGAGTGCTGTGCTCCCTCCACTCTGGGGAGTGGGTCAGGGGCTGGCCCCATCAGGACCAGGCTGGCCTGCACCCCCAGGGCAGCAGATGCGACTCACTGGCTCCCTTTAAGAGTGTTTCCTCCTCATCTCCTCTCATGGATCATCCCAGTCCCACGGGCTCTAAGGGGAAAAGTGGCCCAGGCCGCAAAACCTAGATGTAAGGGATGAGCCCAACTCTGGAACCTAGGATTCCTGACTCAGCTCGTGAGCCCTCGGAAACACTGTGAAATGCCCCTATATCCCGTGAACCAGCACGGTGCCCCCAGAATAGGGCGGGGCATGTTCCAGCAAGAGAGACCAGGATGGAAGCAGGCAAGCTCTACAGAGCATGGCCCTGGGCAGTGCCCTGGGCGCTCCCACCCAGGGGTGCTGGTGGAGAGGAGGACACAGAGAAAGAGCTACAGAGAGAGGCATGCCAGTGACAGTGACGAGAACTGACGTGCAGGACAGACATGCAGACCAAGAGCGGGACCTACCGTAAGGGCCGTATGTTGGCACTGCCCGTGGCGAAACCCCGGGCAAAAGCAGGGCAAGGGGGGCAGGGAGAGAAGCCAAAGAAATAGAGAAGAGACAGCTGAGTGAACGTGTGCCCACCACCAAGGCCCACCGGCACAACACACCACACACCTTGTCCCCGCCCCCAGACTCCCCAGGACACCCAGGAAGCTCCAGGTGCCTCCTGGGGCCTGGCAGGGGGGATATCTACCTAGGGATGACTCCTCCCCTGGTGTTCATGCCAAGGGGAAACATCCACTTGGTGGCTGAGTTCTGCCTCCACGTCTAGGTCAGGACATCCCATCCCCACTTCTTCCCAGGCTAGCCTGGGGCCACATCCACATCCCACACTTTACAAACCTCACAACACTTCCCAGACCAGGACATGGAGGCTCGGAGGGAGGGTTACTTGCGCTGACGGCACAGCTGAGCCAGCTGTGCACCCAAGCCTATCCTGAGGGCTGAGGGTCTGGGCCGGGTTAGAGGGTAGCAGGAGGCCCAGGAGCAGCAGGGAGGCAGGAGAGGGAGAGCAGCTTCCCTGTCAGGGCACGGGTGTGACTGGGGGGCGGTGTGTGGAGGGGACAGCTCAGGCCAGGCAGCAGAGACCCTCTGCTGAGCTCCAACGGTGCAGGAATTGTTCTCTGCCAGGGCCCCTTGCTCCTTGGGGTGGCACCGGGCCCAAGGATGATGGTCCCACGGGCACAGGGTATGCCAGACCAGGTCCAAGGGTACATTGCCCTCAATGCTGGTGGGTGTTTGCTACATCCTTCCACCTGGGCCATCAGCTGGCAGGCCCTGGCCTTTGTGTGCCTCCTCTTTGGCCACAGGGTAGGTCTTCCCCAACCAAGGAAGGCAGAGGAAGCGGGGCGGGAAGTGGACGACAGAGCCCTGCTTCAGGCAGACGTTTCTACCATCCACACCACCCACCATGGGGCCTGTGTGGTGCCTGCGGGTAGGCCCTGGGGAAGTGGGTTTCTTGCCTCCAGCCACTTGGGCAGACAGTTGGCAGCAGAAAGGCTTCTGGGTGGATGTGTCAGGGAAGGAAGCTCCCCTCTCCCTAGTCCCTCTGGCCCCCTCACGGGCTGGGTCAGTCTTAGGCATTCCCAGCCTCCTCTTCCTCATCCTCCAAGGATAAGTCCCTCTGCCTGGTGGCCACAGGCAGCTCTTCTGGCGCCCTGCATCCCAGCAGCAGCACATTCTCACCATCCGGGGAGCGCTTAAAGCACAGAGCTCTCACAGCACACCCCGCCTGTCAGCCCAGACCCATCACAGCAGGCTCTCCCAGGGTGGGGCTGGGTGTCAGCACTTTCAAAAGCTCTCCAGGGCATTTTCCAGCACAACTGGGGCTACTTACCACTGTTCTAGCAAGGAGGGAGATTCGCAGGTGTAAAAGAAAGCTGTTAAAACCTACTACCAACTGACTCTGTTTCTTAGAAGTATCTTTTTTTAAAAAAAAGTATTCAGAGATGAGGAAATTACAGGACAAAATGGTAACCACACACAGTGCTGGGTATCAGAAGCCAGAGAAATCTGTCTATTCACTGCTGTCTCTGTATCATCCCTCAGTCTCCACACTTGGACCTGCTGGAAGAGGCAGGTGGCCTGAGCTTCCAGAATCAAACTGGTAGTGCTGGTGGCCCCTGCTCTTCCCCGACCTCTATGGCCCCATTCCTGCCTAGAGTGGGGATCCCCTGTCCTGACCCAGCCACACCTGCAGGATGCTTGGAGGCGGGAGGACCCTGGGGTGCTTGAGGCTCCCCGCTCCTCAAGTGAGGGTCTCCCAAGACCCTGGCTCGTACCTTGTGCGTCCAGTCTCTTGTCAGCATAGACCTTGTAGGTGAAGGCATGCCGCAGGGCCAGGGCTGCAAAGAACATCTCCACACAGATGATGAAGTCCTGGTAGCCAGCAGCCACAGTGCCCTCGCCCACCGACACACGGGCCGAGTGGATTTTGGGGATGGCCCCACACTTCTCCAGGATGGCCAGGAGCATGCCTGGATGAGAAAGCATGGGTGTCTGGACCCAGACTGGCCCCTTTCTTCCACAATGCCCCATCCAGCTGCCCACACACCCCAGTGAAGATGGAGGCAGGGCCACAGCTGCTCCTGTAGGGCAGGGGTGGTGACACAAGGCCACAGCCTCCAGAAACCCCACTCTCCTGGCTCTTTGATGGCCACCGAAACTGAGATGTCAGCAATTACGCAGGGTCCCCTGGGTCCTCCCATCCATGTAGTAGCCCTGCCAAAGCTCCCACTAGCCCTGGGAAAGGCCCTCAAGGGCTCAGATTTCACCCCCAGCAAGTGCCCAGTGGGCTGAGGCCCCTCTGAACAGGCCCCACAGGCACCAGGAACCATAAGTGCCAGCAGGAAGCACAGAGGACAGGGCGGCACAGGCAGCCTCGAGGCACTGGGAGGCTCACCTTGCCAGAATGAGAGAAAGATGACGGACTTGACCATGAAGAACTTGAGGACGGGGCTGTAGGGGCTGAGCAGCTCCCGGGTGGCAAAGTAGAAGAGGAAGAGGGCGTAGAGGGCCAGGCTGACGGAGATGTTGTAGATGATGGTCACGTAGAGGTAGCCACTGGTGACGCTGTGGGATGGGGAGCATTTTCTGGCTGGGACAGACCCTTGGAGGGAAGGGGCTCTCCTCGACTGCATCGCACACCATCCCCATGGTACTAAGTCCCATACCTCCAGCAGAGCTCAGGGAGTCACTCAAGTGGTTGGAGTGGGTGATCAAAGCAACAGGTGGGGTGGGGGTGTACGGGGTGTGCCCAAAGGCCAGGCCAGCTCTGCTCTGTGTGGCCCATGGACTTGTCTAAGCCCTAGTGCCCACACTCTAATGCCGGACACCAGTGTGGAAGCCAGGGCCGAGCAGAAGGCCACAGCCTGACAGTAAGATATAACAGGTGTCAAATTGGTGACATTGCTCAGCTCTGCTGCCTTTTCACTTGGTTGGCTGCATCCCACCTCTGACCTCACTTTGCTCACCTGCCCTGGCATGGCTGCCGTGCAGTTCACACACACTGTGTGCCAAGTGCTTAAAAGCACAGGGCTAGACACAGAGTCTTTTTTTTTTTTTTTTTTTTTTTTTTTGAGAGATGGAGTCTTGCTCTTATCACCCAGGCTGGAGTGCAACGGAGTAATCTCAGCTCACTGCAACCTCTGCCTCCCAGGTTCCCAGGTTCAAGTGACTCTCCTGCTCACCCTCCCGAATAGCTGGGATTACAGGCACCCGCCACCCGCCTGACTAATTTTTTGTGTATTTAGTAGAGATGGGGTTTCACCATGTTGGCCAGGCTGGTCTTGAATTCCTGACCTCAGGTGATCCACCCACGTTGTCCCCCTGAAGTGCTGTGATTACAGGCGAGAGGCACTGTGCCCGGCCACATGGTCACTTTCACTAAGCCCAGGATGAGATGCGTGTGGACAATTTACACAGCAGGGGCTTGTGCCTGTGGACTTGAGCCGACCTCTTGGGGCTCTGATCCTCTTGCTCCCTGCCTCAGCAGTGGTCACTGTCCCTTTGTGGCCCATCCTTTTGTGGCACCACTCTGCAGCCTGAACGAGAATGTGACTACTGCCAGTGGCTTGCTACTGGGCCAGCAATGGGCCCAAGTGCAAGGGTGTCCACTGCCGGGCTCGGAGTGCGGGGGGCATGAGCACCAAGCACTCAGGAAGGTCATGGCTGTGTGGCTACTCTGACCACCCCCTTCCCTGAGCCAACACACTAGCCTGTGCTAACACTCCTCCCACACACCCCGGGGAGCACCCGCTGCTTACTCAAAGTCCCCATCCCGGTACTTGCCGAAGGCCTGGAGGACCACAGTGCTGACCGCCATGAGTGGCTTCACCACACAGAACTGCAGGGTGGCCTGTCGGGGCAAAAGGAGGTTGAATGTGGAGGAGGAGTGCAGAAGGTGAGAAGAAAGCCCTGCCTCTGATAGCTGGAACTGTGCTGGATGCAGGGACAGAGGGGATCAAGGGAACAGAGGGATGGAGGGACAGAGGGGATGAAGGGGACGGAGAGGACGGAGGGATAGAGGGACAGAGGAATAGAGGGACAGAGAGATGGAGGGGATGGAAGGATAGAGATGGAGGGGACAGACAGGATGGCTCCATGTCCTGCTCCCAGGGGACTGCTGTCTGTGCGGGGTGGGGGCAGAACATACAGGAGTTGCCGGTAGCTCAACTACCGGTGTGAGAAAATGAGCATGTGGAGGAAAGAAGGAACGGTGCAGCAAAGCATGATGGAGGCTGGGGACAGGAGACGCACACAAGGAAGCTTCTCCAGCCAGGACCATCAGAAGGGTGCTGGAGACGAGAGTCTCAACAGGCAGACGGAGCAGCTCCCACAAAGGCCCCAAGGCAGAGGGTGGACAAGGGCAAGGGGCTGCGTGCTAGAGAGGGGGCCGAGGAGATGGGCAAGGCCAAGTCCTGGAGACCCTGGTGCCCAGGGCAAGGCCGGGACCCTGCTCAAGGAACCAGCCAGCGGGCAGTAGGCATGGGTGAGGGCCTCCTCCCGTCCTCCACATCCACCCTGTCTGGTTCCTGGCCCCACTCTCTGGGCCTGGGTCCAGGGTTTATGGTGAACAGAGGTCACTCTGGGGATGGAGGCGACCTACAGGAGCCCAGCGCATGTGGACTCCAGAGCCTGGAAATCTGAGTTTGAATTCCCAGGACAGTTTGGGCAGTCACTTGGCCTCTGAGCACAGACTTCCTGGTGAAAAGGACGTAGTCACTCCCCACACCACAGCCACTGCTTCGGGGACGGCAGAGCCAGAAAGCACAGTCTTCTTGAGAGTCTCCCATCTCTGTGCAGGCATTAATGCTGCCTACTAGCTGGCTGAGCCAATGAAAGAAATCCTTAGCCAGTTTTTCCTGATTAACTACAGAGGCCCCGGTAAACTCAGGGGGTACCCATAGTACCCATAACATCACTAGTATCACCATTACCTTGAAAGCAAATAAATCTAAGCCCTACAGCCCCTTCTGAGGAGCTACGGGGGTGGTTAAATCCAGTCCCAGAGGCTCAGCTAGTGTAGCCACAAAGAGGACGAGGAGCCTGGAGCAGAAATCGTGGCCTGTGGAACCTGCAGCTTCTGCCCCAACCAGGGATCTGAGCAGAGCTTGAAGGGGAGCCCCAGACAGCCCACATCATGGAGCTGTCACACGGAGGCATGTGTGATGAAGCAGACATGCAGTCCCACTCTCAGAAAGCCCCACAGAACGTCCCTGGCCCTGTCATCCCACCCTAGAGCAAATGGGGCTGGCACACTCTGGGAAAAGGGAAGAGTGGCAGTTTGTTAGGAGCCTGGCAACAGGCTGGTGCTTCCCTGGGTCAGCTCACCTGGTACTCACGACAGCCCCTGACACGGGTGCTATCATTATTCCTAGGGTACAGATGAAGAAACTGAGGCACAGAGAAGCTGAAGCAGCAGATCAGAGCCCAGGCCAGTAGGCCCCAGAATCATCGCCTGACCACACCCTGGACCAGTCAGCAGTTCTCGGGCTGGGATGGACATCAGAACCGCCAGGGGAGCTTTAGACACGTGCCAGGTTCCAGGGCTCCATTCCAGACCTTCTTCTGCGGGCTGGGGTAGGGGGCAGTTGATCTGGGAATCTCTACTTAAAGTAGGAATCTCTCCAGATCTGGATATTGAGTGCTGGCCCTGAGGAGTCGGAGGCCTGTCTCTGTGCCCTCAAGACAAAGCTGTGGGGTGTGTTCTCTCCGCCTGGTGAAGAAAGAGGCCTCTTTTGTTCTCTTTCTTCTTCTACCTCTCCCTGCCACCTCCAGTAACAATAGCAGAATATCTGAGCCCACAGGGCTGGGGAATCATTTCTAACAAGGCCACACTAGCTAGCAATCATGAAAGCAAAACTTTGTAGACAATACAATCATCAAACAACATGGTGAGTCACAGCTGGCCGGAACCTGGGAGGCTGCACCAACTGGTAAACAAGGGCTCTCCATGCCCCACCCTGAACCCAGGATAGTTTTAACTATTTCCCTGCAGGTCCAGTGGTGAGATTCTGAATTTAGGAACATGCTAGGGGAAAAGGTCTGGAAGCAGAACTGGAGACTTGGCATGTGCCAGTAGAGGCTTTGTGGGTGTGCCCACCCTGTGGCCTGGGCCCTGCACAGAAGGGAGCAGCAGGCTCTGCCCTCTGGGGCCACAGTGACTTGGCTGTGGGTTTCATGTCCTTTTGTGACGACTCTTGGCGAAGCTGGAGGAGCTGACATGACAGAGCCCCTGCAGAGCCCCAGAGAAGACTAACACAAGGTCACGAAGGGTGGGCGAGCCCCTCAGACTGCCTCACTCAACAAAGTCTACATCCATTACTTCATCTGATCCTCACAACCATCTCTTGGGAGGAGTATCATTACACTCGTTTTACAGAGGAGGAAACGAAAGCTCAGAGAGGTTAAGCCAATTATCCAAGGTCACACAGTCAGAGGAGAAGCTGGGAATCAGGCTCAGATGGTCAGACACCTAGGCCTACACACTTGGCGACACCACCACACTGCCTCCACCCAGGCTACTCTAGACCCCAGGGAGGGCAGCCCAGGAAGCTAGAGCGGCTGGACTGCCAACCAGGAAATGCAGGGAGAGACGGGAGACACGGCACAGGCCTGTTCTATCATGTGTCTTTAATGCCAAAACCCTCCTGCCCCCTAGCTGCAGCTGACGAGAAGTTTTCAAATGGAGAATCTAGAATCTCTGTGCACTTCTGATTCTCACACACACCAAGACTTGGTCACATGAGCAAGGGTCTAGGATCAGCTCCTGCCCAAAGTATACCAGACACTCCCAGGATGCCAGCTGCTGCCCCTCCAAGCATACCCTGCCAATGTGGTGCTTTCCTAATAGCTTAGGGGGTGGGTACTGGGGGCCTGGGGTGCCTCATAGGAAAGGGGACCTCCCCAGGTGGGGCCAAGGGCAGCCCACGGCAGGGCCTCCCAGTCCCCACCCTGCTCCTCTTGACCTAGGCAGCTGCTGGGGACACATACCTGTTTGCAGAAACGCAGAAACCCGATGGAATAAGTCTTTCCCCAGAGGCAGCAGGTGCCATACACACAGCTGGACCTGGAAGAGACAGGCACAGGAAGGAGGCGGCGGTGAGTGAAGAGCCAGGACTTGGGAACGGTTAGGTGGGGAAGGTCGCCCTCCCATGCATCCAGCTGAGCTGGGGCACAGATCCCAGGCAGCCTTTGAGCCCAAGGCCAAGCACAGCGAGAGGCATGGCAGAGCACCTTCACATGCGTAGGCAGAGGGACACATGATGCTCTGGCCCTTGGGGTGACAAACCAACCAACTTGGAGAGCTCTGAATGTCAAAACTGCAGGAGGAAGAAACAAACAGGAAAGTGCTAAGACCAAGACAGGAAGAAAGCGAGAGAATGAGCCGCTGGGGCCCTCCTAAGAGCCCAAAAGAATGGCACTGCTCAGGAAATGCAGCAAGGCACAGCATGTCAAAGTCCTGGGCAGAGATGGTCTGTGTCCAGCTGGTGCCAGGGCAGCTCAAGGTACACCAGGCCCAGGAAACGGGGTGGCTGAGGGCTCTGGGAAGACTCCATACTCACTCAATGGGTTTTCCTCTGATCTCTGACATGATGGCACTTTCTCCTCCTAGGTACTCATAGCACAGGCTCAGGAAATTATAGATGACCAAGGCTGCAAAAAGAGTGTCCAGGGGAAACCAGTCAAATCAGCAGAATGGGTCCATAGATGCTGGGATTCTAAACAGTAATAGAGGTGAAAGAGCCACAGCTGCACGTGGCAACAGGGAGGAGCCTGGGGGACATAGGGTTGTGTAAAAAAAAGCCTGTGAAGAACACACACAGCAATGGTCGGGCACAGTGGCTCACGCCTGTAATCCCAGCACTTTGGGAGGCCAAGGTGCGTGGATCACGAGATCAGGAGTTCGAGACCAGCCTGGCCAAAATGGTGAAACCCCGTCTCTACTAAAAATACAAAAATTAGCTGCCTGTAATCCCAGCTACTTAGGAGGCTGAGGCAAGAGAACTGCTCGAACCCGTGAGGTGGAGGTTGCAGTGAGCCGAGATCGCATCACTGCACTTCAGCCTGGGCAGCAAAGTGAGACTCCATTTAAAAAAAAAAAAAGAACACACACAGCTGATCTTCCACTCCTAAGTTTAAAACCCGGCATGCCTAAATTATCTTATCCAGGAATGCACCCCTACACTGGTGTAACACTATAAAGAGAGGAAAGGAAGGGGCTGCCATGAGTTCAGGGTTATGTGGGGAGGCTGGAAGAGGCTGGGATAAGGGTGGGCACCCAGGAGGTTTGGGAGGGCTGGCAGTGTAGACCCTGGGGTGAAATGGTATTGGCTTTATTAGTCTTTCCAGGCGCAGTGGCACGTGCCTGTGGTCCCAGCTACTCAGGAGGCTGAGGCAGGAGGACGGCTTGAGCCTGGGAGTTCTGGGTGTAGTGGGCTGCATAGATCTGGTGTCTCCACTGGGTCTGGCAGCAGTAGGGTGACCTCCTGAGAGTGGGGGGTCACCAGGTTGCCCAAGGAGGGGTGAACCAGCCCAGGGTGGAAACAGAGCAAGTGAAAACTCCAGATTGGGACCGCACCTCTGAATAGCCACTGCACTCCAGCCTGGGCAACAGAGCGAGACCTCATCTCTGATGCATTTATAAATGTTTCTCTTACATACTTGTGTGTTACAAATCACAATTTTATAAGATAACAACAAAACAGTCTACGAAAATCTTGGGAGAAATTCCAAGTAGGAATGAGAGAGCAGAAGCTTCATCCAGTCAACAACCTGTAGCAGTATCTGGAATATGCACAGCACTAGGAGCTACAGCAAAGCACACAGGAAGTGCACAGAACACAGTGTAGATGCCTCGGGAAGCTCAGGCTGCTCATCCTACACTGGGACTCAGCTCAACATCTCCACAAAGACCTAAAATTTGCCACAGGGAGTGATGGCACCAGCAAGTCTGCTGTAAATGTTGAGGCTATAAATACAGCAAGCAACATGCTGTAATGGGTCTTCTGGTCAGGGGGTTTCTGCTGGGTCAGCAAAACAAATGCTGCCGCCTACAGGGTGCTAGAGGCGAATGGATATGCCAGGATGGAGGGGAGAGAGTGCGGAGAGGAGGAGGAAGAGGGGCACAGCAGAGGGCATCCAAAAGGAAACAGCACAGGAGGAAGAGCCAGGGTGAGGACATGAAAATGAGGATGGGCATTCAGCAAAGGCACAAGGCCAAGGGTGGGGGCAGAACAGGGTCAGGGGAACAGGTCAAGGGAGCCATGGCAGCCCTGCAGCCAGAGGGCTCCTTCTCATCCGATCCCGCCAGCCCCTGCAGCACAGATGGTACCGTCCAGCTTGGCACTTGGTCTTTAAATGGGTGACCTGGTCCCTGCCCATGCTCCCATCACTCCTGAGCAGCACTAATGCTGCACTTTTCCCCAGAGCAGGGTCCCCACCCCTCAGTGCTTCTGTACTCCCAGATCCCACAGGCCACAGCGCCCTTCCTGCTATACTCCTAGGATCCATCAACCCCAGCTGGGACGGCACCCAGTGTGAGAGGTCCCAGTGACCATTGTGGAGGCGAGTGCCTCCTACCCATGGAACCTGATTTGCAGGGACTTCCCAGTGCTTCCCTGTTGTGAACTGAACGCAAGCCCGGGCTATGGTAAGTAAGTTACCAAGTGTACATATTTAAGTTAATATTTTGCAATGAAAGTAACACGGGTGCAAAATGAACACAATCAAGCAATAAACCATAAGGAGCCAAAAGTAGACACAATGCCTCCTAAGTCCTCATATCGAAAAGGTAAT